>JBBJLR010000087.1:11275900-11301835 GCA_037577145.1 Brachypetersius gabonensis
TATATATATGTACACACACACACACACACACACACACACAAAGTGGCTGAGGGAAAACAATAAAAATCTGACTGAAGAAAGCCAGAAGTAACGCATAGTGTGTTCTCTCTGCACGCCCATACCCCATACAAACGTTTTGTTAGTTGCTCCTGTGTGGTTTGCGCGCCATCTGGTGTTGCGTTGTAGAGTAGCTTTTATTTTTCGTTAATACTTTTTGAGTAAACATTTTCGTTGCTACTTTTTGAGTAAGCATTCATTTGGTAATGTTAAGATACAAACATCACGTACTTCACTACTTCATTAAATCTGCAGTTATGTCAAGCAACTGACCTGAAAATATGGTTGTTTGAAAATTACTGAATAAAAACATGTTTTTCCAGACATTTTTAAACTAGTTTCATTAAAGTTTCTACTTTACTAAACTTCAAGGATAAGGATATTTAAGGATATTTTGGAAACATTGTAAACCTTAACTTCATTATTATGTAACATACCTTTTTCCTTAATTAGGTAATTTAAATAGTTTCTTTAATTTTTTTTTCTAGTTAGTTAATAGCAACCCACAGGGTCAGGGGCTGGCACATTTGGAGAATTTTAAATTCCACAAGTATGGTACCAACATTATCAAGCATTATCAAGCATGCAACATACTTTGCCTGACCCATCAAATCCTGTTAAGTGTGAGAACTGCAAACTGTCAAATTACCTGAGTGACACATGGGGAAATCAAACTTGGATTCCAGGAGGTACACTTCAAAGGAACTTAACTTTTTGCGCTAGTAATATCTGGAACACCATTCACATGAAAAATGAAAAGACAAACCAGTTAAGATTTATTCAAACTAAATATAAAATTTTGACATTTATCTAATGTTTACTCCTTATGATTTGTTCTTAACAAAAAATGTTCGTTTTCTTTCATGGAAAATATCAAAGCAAAATCAAATGCACAAGCTGATATGTTGGGTAAAGTTATTTCATAAAGAGGCCAGAATTGGCCAGATTTGAATATAACATTCATATTTGCACAACACTGACACAACATTTGGTATTATCTCAGCAATGCACTGTTCAGATCCTATCACCTAATCCATGTGGATATTTTCTGAATAGCATGAACAAAGATTTACATAGAATGATGTTTTAAAAAAATCAGAAAACAGGAAATGAAAGCTCAACAAAGACTGTGCCTTAGGAAATAATTGTCTTCTTTAAAAACAAGCGCAGCTCCAATAGCTCAGATACAATTTTAAAAATGCAATCTGTTTCAGTGGTTGAGAGTATAGAGTTCATAGAAAGTGATATCTATGACACAAACCTTGATGAGAACACTGGCAAGGCAAATGTATTTTCTGTAAATTATAAAAGATAATGACTGCTAATTTATATATGTTTTTATGTTAATTTATACATGTATTTAATGTTAGCTATGATAGAAAGGTGCCCTGGCCCATACTGACCCACTGCTGAAAATGCCGGCAATGGCCATGTTAACATTTATATTACATTTACGGCATTTAGCTGATGCTCTTATCCAGAGCAACCTACATCAGTGGTCAATAAGTCCACATCTGTTCCTTAAATCTGTAAAGCTATACTTAAATCAAGGTCAGCTATTCAACCAAGTTACTGCAGGCTAAGTACAGCTAGACAACACCTGTCAAAGAAAAGTCAGATAGTAAGGCAAAAGTAAGGAAGGCATGGAGATAAGAGTAAGCTGGGTTTTTTTGGGGGGTGGGGGTTGTTGGGTGGTAGAATAAATAAATAAGCAGAAACGAGAGGCATAGTTAGTCACAAAGGCGTTCGCTCCTTGAAGAGGTGGGTCTTCAGATGATGCTTGAAGACAGTGAGGGACTCCACAGTTCTGATCATAAGAGGAAGCTCATTCCACCACTGGGGGCCAAGACTGAGAAGAGTCTTGACACGTCTTCCTCGTTTTTTGAGCAGCGGAGGCTCAAGTCGAGCCGTACTTGAAGCCCTGTGAGGATGAGAAGTGACGCGATGTTTGATTGATGCTGATATGTATGGGGATACAAGCCCATTCTTGACAATTAAAGTGTTAAGGACTTGAACTTAATGCGAACGGCCACACAGAGCCATTGAAGGTTCCTTAGTAAAGGTGAGGTGTGTGTGTACTTAGGAACATTGAAGACTATCATCTGAATCTACTGAAGTGATTTTGTTACCTTCAGTGGAAGTCCAGCCAGTAGAGAGTTGCAGTAGTCCAGTTTGGAGATGACCAGAGACTGGACAAGCAACTGCATAGTTTTCATTGTGAGAAAGGGTCAGATTCTTCTGATGTTGTAGAGAAGGTATCTGCATGTTTTGGAGATCTGGACAACCTGAGTCAAGAAATACCTTATTTGAAGGGACAATAACCAAAGTCAGAAACAACTCCTTTTGATGAAGAGGAGCTCGGTCTTGCTGGGGTTCAGCTTGAGATGCTTGGCTGCCATCAAAAAGGAGATTTCAGCCAGACAGTCTGAGATGCAGGTTGAGACATGGTTGTCACTGGAAGGGAAAGAGAGAATAAGTTGCATGGCATTAGCATAAAAGTGGTAGAAAAAAACATGTGAGGCTATTACATCCACAAGAGAGCAAGTATAGCCAGAAGAGAAGAGGTCCAAGGACCAAGCCCTGTGGAACACCAGCGGATAATCTTTGTGTAGCAGACTGCAAGCCTTGCCATGCTACCTGATACCTCCGGTCATCAAGGTAGGAAGCAAACCAATGCTAGGGTGTGCATGACATCCCAAGGTTGGATAGAGTGGTGAGGTGGATCTGATGACTGACTGTGTCAAAGGCTGCAGAAAGGTCAAGGAGGATCAGAGCAGAAGACAGCTTGACTGATCTAGCTGTATGAAGTTCTCCAGAGACGGCAAGTAGAGCAGCTGCAGTGGAGTGTGCTGTCTTGAACCCGGACTGGTGACGGCACGTTCCAAGACTTTAGAGAGGAAGGAGAGAAGAGATACTGGTCTGTAGTTGTAAACATCAGAACTGGATGACATAGCAATGGAAAAAGGTGGCCTGGTCTAATAAATTACATTTTCATTTGCATCCTGTGGATGGTTGAGTGTGTTTGCAGCATTTACCTTGGGGGAGAGATGCCACCAGGATGTGGTATAGGAAGGCATATGGAGGCAGAGTGATGCTCTGGTTATTGTTCTGCTGAGAAACTGTGGATCCTGTATTCATACGGATGTTGGTTTGACATGTCCTACCTACCTAAGCTTTGCTGCAGAGCAACTACACCTCTTCATGGTGACAGTATTCTCAAATGTTCATGGTCTCTTTCAGCAGTAAGAGTTCCGGAAAATAACAAACAATTTCCCAGATCTCAATCCAACTGAGTGCATGTGGGATGTGTTGAACAAATTCATATAATCCATGGAGGCCCGATCTCACAAATTACAGAACTTAAAGGACCTGCTGCTAATGTCTTGGTGGTACTACATCATACCTGAGTTCTTGACGTCCACATCTAAATGTTTCAAAGCAGTTTTGTCGGTACACGACGGACGTAATATTAGACAGGTGGTTTTAAAGTTATAGCTGATCAGTATACTTGATTTTAATCACATAGTGTACACAAAGTACATAGAGATTTACATGTGAAAATCTGTATCAAAGGCATTATACATTTTAAAATGATTTCAATAACATTTCAAACCCATAAAAAGGAAGTTATCCATAAAAAGCCCACACTGAAAAAACTGAAAAATCATGATTTTGAGATCATTTTCAGCCTGTTTTAGAGCAAGTATGGGGACCACTAGATGGTGCTAAAACTGCATTGAGATACTGTATGAATGCGTGGAAGACATCACGATTAGTGTCTTTACACTGTGAAAAATAAAAATATCTGAAGCAGTGATTAAGCATTATCAGCCTGAGGTGAGTTTTCTTCAAAAGCAGCACCAGCATCAGGGAAGTTAAGCTTCAGGCCTGCAGAGCTACTGTCAAGCACAGTTGCTGATTTAATTGCTAAAACCTTCCTCATTCTTCTTATTACTTAATTACTTGGATTACTCGATGTGTCGACAGTATTTCTATAGGGAAATTACAGAACTGAGCTAAATATCAGCATTCCAGGGCCAATTTGACACACCTAGTCCTTTGGCCCAGATGAAGGCTGCACATGTTTTCTTTGTTTTGGGATCTTGCCCAGAAAAAAAGAAGTTAGTGCACTGTTATGTCTATTGTAGGTTAATTTACTAACCTGCATGAGTACTATAGTTTGTAACTTTCATTACATTGCTTTCATTACATTTGCTACATTGCTAATTGGCTTGCTGATTACATGGTGCTGTCTGTTACTCTGATTGTGGATATTGGCAAAAATCAAATACCATCAACTTTTTGTTAATGTAGATATAAAGTAAGCATAAAGGCATAAAAGTAATCAACAAATGTAAACAATAAAATTGGTACATAAAAATTTAGATTTAATCTGTGTTAAATAATATAAAAGTATATAAAGTAAAACATTAACCACACCATGTAGAATAAACCTGAAACTGTAGACCAATGGTTATTAACCTTTTCAACATTAAGGCCCACCTATCTAAAACAGCATGTTGCCACGGCCCACTTGGCCACATTAGATGATATTAAATAACCAATTGATTCGCAGCCCAATCAAAAGTCTTTGTGGCCCATCAGTGGTTGGCGGTCCAGTGGTTGAGAAACCCGGCTGTAGACTGTCCAATCAAAAATAGACTTGGGGACCGTTATTCATTCAGATTACATCTAGTTGCATCAATTTTTTTTGCAACTATTACAAAGGTAAAAGTAGAGGGAGAAGATAAAAGTGCAGATTTTTGTTTTAAGTATTACAAAAATAAAAGATGAGGCAGATTATTAGTTGAAAGCAGTGTGAAACAAAGCAGTTTTTGCTTCTTTTTTTTAAACTGGAAACAGGGGCAAACCTGATCGGAGTTGGGTCCAGAAGAGGGGGTTAGAAATAATGAGTAATACTCGGAATTCAATTTTGTATCGAATTGGAAACCAGTGTAAGGACCTGTGCTGTTTTCACATATGACAGAATGTTCACTTTCATTTGAACTTTCAAGAGCACATGCACAATGGTGATGAGAGTGATAAGAACGTGGAAGATTCAGATACGTCTATAAGTCATTAGAAGCCTTCTGGATAACACCACAGGGAATTTGGCAATAAAAGCAGTGGTAGTCTTCTGTAATGAGGAAGGCTTGGATGAAGAGACATTGCACCAGAACATTTTATCTTCCAACCAAGAGAGAGAGGGGCAACTATCAGCCTTGAACCACTGACACATGGACTCCACAAGACCTCTGTTTTATGGTATTTGATGTCTCTTCCTCTCAATTGCCATTTAAAAAAATGTCTATACTGTTGGGTTACTGTGAAGTTCATAGAAATTAAATATGATTTGTCAATTGATGGTTTGACAGCATGTTCTGTGCCTGGAAACAGGCAGACCAGAATAGCCCAAAAGTTGATGGCTTTTCCTCATCATTCAAACTCTTCGCCTCCTCTTCGCCACTCATGCCATCTTGCCAGCTGTCCCGAAACTAGAAAATAACTGTGTATGCTGCTGAAAACAGAGCAAAGGATATATAGGGCCTGTCCCAAAAGGAACCTTTAGTCTTGCTGCCCTCACCAAAACCTGTCCAATACACCAAGGTGCTTTTGAACACCCATTTGAATGCCAGCATGAGAAAAGGGTACAATACTGGTCTTATTTCTGCAAAGGTTGGTTATAATAGGTTTTGTTCAATGCATTGGTGCACAAGTATGCTTTTCATTCAACTTTACACTAACCAACTGCAACCCTGCTTCAGACAAGATACAAACAAGTAACTTACCTCAGACTGCTGTTGAAGCTCCATGTTCTCAGCTTGCTACAGGGACCAGGCCCTCAGATCACAGGATTGCCTGATACCCCTGGCCTGGGGGACATCACAAGTGATGTATGAGGGAGTGAAAGTTCAGCAAGTGAGGATGGGTCTGCATTAGGCTAAAAGGTATTACTAGCTGGACAGCCATCCGGACAGGACAATAAATTGGACTACATCTGACTCCAGCAAACTACCCAGCAGTGAGTACAGAGAATGCTGTTTTTTTATTTTTATGAATGGCTCAGCAACAGCATCGCAGAAATGGCTATGCAAGAACATTCTAACATACCATGGTGTTCTTGCGCTGAGAACAGAATGCCCTGAGAACAGCGAGGGCCATTCTGTTCAGGTCTAGCAAAGCGTGCACATGGCCACAAAATCTTTAGCCACTTCCAGGGCACTTGGACTGTACGCCGCATGTGGCACGGCATACAGGCCATCACCAACTATCTCCACCTGCCTGCGATGGTGAGGCATTTACGTTACATTTACATAATTTAGCAGATGCTTTTATCCAAAGAAACATTAATTCCCTAACTATTTCCCTTTCTGCGCACAATGCGGCTGATGTTACATGCTCCTGTTTCGAGTAACCTGTCTATGCACTGATGAATTACTTCACTTGCATGCGGTGAGTTGGAGGCAAACCCAGTTCCAGCGGTATGTGTATTCTCTAATCGATTAAGTGTAATGTATTATTTCATAAAACCTAATTTTATGAAACAACTAATATTTAATGTTAAATGTGGGGGTTCCAAACGAATAATTCTGAAATATGAAGGGGACACATCCCCTTCTGAATGAATGGCGGTGATGCCCATGTCCTAGACGGCTTCACTACTGTTACTACTTTGTTGTAACAGGTTTTTGTTTTTTTTGTTATGGCTGTTGAGTGGATCCCAGGACTAGTGACGAATTTTGTAGGATCTAATGGGGATCTGAATAAAGAAAAAGAATAAACAATGAATAAACAATAAAAATAAATTGTGATTGTAAAAATGCTTATTTTATTAGCACCCTTATCTGAGACCCAAACAATAAGTCACTATTTGTTGCTATCACAGTCCCTACTGTTCTGAGAAGTCTTGACTATGTTCTGGAACAATTGTGATCATTCAGCAACAAGACTATTAGGGAAGTCAGGCACTGATGTTGGGCACTAAGGCTTGGCTCTCAATTTGGGTTTCGATTAATCCCACAGGTGCTCAGTTGAGTTTAGGTCAGTGCTGTGGCAAGGCCAATCACGTTTTTCCACACAAAACTTTATGGATCTTAATAGATCACACTTTTTCCTTCGGATCACTGTCATGTTGAAACAAGAAGGAGCCTGAAATGTTACATAAAAGCAAAATACAAGCCGATGTTTCTTTAGAAACATTTCTTTACGCGGTAGTAGTCCAAACTATGATAAAACTAAAATGTGTAAATAACCTGTTCCAAAGTGCTATAGTAAAAAAGTCCTCCTTGTGCACTGATGTATATTTACTTTGAAAGCCTCTTTCCACTCTACTCAGTTCCTGTGAACACTTTTAAAGCACTAAAATGTTATAAATCAATCTTATCTAAAGAACAATAACAATCAATTGAGTAGTTAAGACATATTTTCTATATTTACATATAGATTGTATTATATCCAGTAAAATAAACCAGTGTCAGTTCCCAGATTTGTTTAATAGTATAAATACAAACAAGAGCACATATTAGTTGAACTCTTTATTTATGGTATTATATGTATTAAATATTATTAAAGGCATTAAAAATCTATACAGTTAACATATTCAAAAAAAAACAAAACAGAACCACCATCTTCACCAACAACAAGATCTCCAGTGCCATGAGAGACACCATTACTCACAAAGGTATAATTAGACATAAATGAAAAACTGCATAGACAGAGGTGCAGTACTGTAACAAGCTTACCGTATAAATGTCAATTATACAGTGCTGGAACAAAATTAAATAAAAGGTTAAAAATTTAAATAAAAGGATGTACTGTATATAGTTCATACAAAATGACAACAGTGGTCCTTTACATATATTGGCTTCATCTCTGCTCCCAGCATCCCCAATAAACCAAATGACATGCACTTTACTGAATTTAAGAGGATGTGTTAGAGCAAGTAAAAACAAGGTTGAGAACAACCGCTCTGCAACACTGTGCATCCTTCCGTGTGCTCAGTTATTTCTTCTCTGTCATGGCTTGAGGTGCTCTCCCAGACTCACTGAATAGACCCACTGACACATTAAAATCAGTTATAAGTGTTTATAATTGCATCTGCAACTTCTGCTAATGTATTTATGATATAAATGTTCTGAATAAGACAGAAGTTTAGGAGGAGGTTTTATGTGTGAAAAATGCAATTAAATGTGATCATGTTCAAAAGCAACACTCTGAAATACACCATGTTAATCCTGTCCCAGCAATGTCATTTATTAGGACACTTTCAGCTCAAAGCTCAGGGAAAATTAAATGAAGATAGTGTTTTCATTATTGCTATTTTTGTCAGTTTCTTTGTTGAGTTTGTTCACAACAACTTGCCCATAAGGATACTTCCAGCATTTACAGAGGTTTCTGGTAAAGCTATAGTTCCGGCGCCCATGATTAAAACAAAGACAACCTTACTTCCAAATAATCCCAAAAAGGATGAGAGTTTCTACCGGAATTCAATAGCTGACTAAAACCCTGCGTTGGTAGCAGGGCAAGAAAAACATCTGTCATTGGTTGTGTTCGAAACCGCGCACTACCGTCAGTGCACTGAGGTTTAGTGTGTAGTGCTCACTGCGCACTGCCTTCTGTAGTGCGCACTGTTGTGGGTCAGTGCTGTCCTAAACGGAACACTAACATTTTGCACTCAGCGGAAGTGACGGACTAACATTTGCTCGCGATTCTCCAGCCGCCAAAATATCTGCCAGTTTTACCGCAGTGTACAAGTTTGCTGCCATTATACAATTCGAAAACCCGTCAAAAGTCGCGCTCTTGGTTTTCAGTGAGCGCACTACGCACTAAAAATCGTGCACTAAAGTGAGCAAGTGCGCGGTTTTGGACACAGCGACTGTAAGTTACTTACTTACCCTTAAATATACCAAGGCGCTTATACTCGGCAGTGCCACCTGTGGCGTGGAGATAAAAAAAACTACAGCAGACCCTAGATGTGTCCGAAATCGTGCACTACCGTCAGTGCACTGAGATTTAGTGCGGAGTGTGCACTGCGCACTGCCTTCTGCAGTGTGCACTGCTGTGGGTCAGTGCTGTCCTAAACGGAACACTAACGTTTTACACTTAGCGGAAGTGACGGACTGACGATTCTCCAGCCGCCAAAATATCTGCTGGTTTTACCGCAGTGTACATCAGTAAAATAATTTTATTAACGATACTTACATTTATACAAACCAGCTGCCTCCGCTTGGGCTTGTATTTCACTGTTTGCCGCCATTATCCAACTCGAAAACACTTTGAAAGTCCTGCCCCCTCCACTATGTGGTCAAAATGACACCCGTTTAGTGCGCATAGTGTCCATCGTTCTGCACTGTGTTTTCTGGCACTGTGTTTTTCAGTGCAGCATGGTTTTCAGTGTTTTAGCTTGGTTTTCAGTGTGAGTGCACTACGCACTAAAATCATGCACTAAAAGTGCGCAAGTACAAGATTTCGGACACAGGGCCTGAGTCAAGAAAGACTGAATGGAGTTGCGGTGTGCTAAATTCAACACAAGATGCTGGGCAATTTGAACAGATGAGAAATTGCCCAGCAATATGTTCAGAGAAATTAAAAGAGGCGAGATGTTTTGGGGTCCTTTAATTAATATTTTTCTGTACAGTACATTTGTTTGCCTGTTTTTCTCAATTATTAGTATGCTGAAAAGCAGTTAATGTTTAAATAAAACATATTTTACAGAAGCATGAGGTTTTGTTTGGTGATGGATTGGCACACCAGACAAATGACAGATTTATCATGTATGGGTAGTGTTGATCAGGTAAGCCTTTGTTGACAGTGTTCATTGTTGCTCCATGGTTACATATAAGTATCTAATTTTTATTGTTTTTTATTGCAAACAATTGGCCCAAATTACACAATATGACTATTTGTCTAGGCAATTGATAGCAGCTTTCAAATGGATAAGTGTTATCTTCACTGCAAAGTTGAATGACATCACAACCAAGAAGTGCCAGTGAATCCCGGACAAACAACTTAGTCATTGATTCAGGGACAATAATTGCTTGGTGACATCAAATCGTGCTTGGTCCCCCAGTTCAAAAATCCTATCTGCTCCTCTGGTTGGTTGTGACAATAGGGCTTACTGTATGCAGTGTACAATAGATTTTTATGCAAAGCTGTTAGAGATTAAAGTGCTTGCAGCCACCAGAACCATGTTGAAAAGGCCAAGTCATGCAACCAGGCTACCCAATCCAATCCAAATCCTTTAAATAAACAGACATGCTGAAGCAGGCAGAGGCACCCATTGCTTTGGCTATCGGAGATCACTGTTCAATTTGTCATGTGACAATATCGGTTTAGCATGCAATGCAGCATTCCCTGATTCCAGAATAGTCCAGAACTTTAGGATGCACTGCACTAAATGTACTGAGATGATAAATAGTATTTTGGCTCCGTACTTTATTTAAAGACTGGTGGTTGATATTAGAAACAACAAATACTGCCTCCTGCCTGATTAAAATATAAATATCAGTGTCTCCATGTATCTGGGCGTTGTGGTTCGTTAATTTTTTCTTATTCTGATTCTGATAATGCCAACACAGCGTGGTGTGATGACATCATTTATATGCAAATTAGTGCATGTTAACTTCTAGCGATAACTAGCGACTTTCTGGGTGAACCTCAGCTACTTTCTGTAGGAGATAATTGGCAACACAGGGTCTAACTGGCTGCGCCCCGGATTCAGTCTGTGCTGAGGGGGTAGAGAACGTGGCGACCGGAGCACTAGAGCACCGCATATCATGAAAATAATGACTTCATATCTCAAAATTCCGTCTTAATATCTCAAAATATCAACTTTATATCTCAAAATTTCTACTTAATGTAGCAGGATAAAGGTTACCTGTTGTGGCTGTTGGGTCCAGGTGATTTCACTAATCACCATTGGATGGTGCACTATAAAATAGAGTGCTTCCCTAGTCTCACTACCTCCTGTTGAGTGGGAACTGGTACACCTTGCTCTCATGGCACGTGCAGGTAAGAAAGAAGCTCCACTCTTACCTCCAGTTTGGTGTGAGTTGGCTTAAGCTGTTTAAATGCTTGTGGTCTATCATTTTACAGGTGCCTTGTTCTTGCTGTGGCTTCCTTGTTCCAAGTAGTGGCTGGTACAGCTGACTGATGCTGGTAAGTCCTGTTCTATTTGGTTGTGCACTTTTTGCCAACAGATTTATAATGGGATTTTGCCATATCATGGTCCGACGGAATTAGCCCGTAGTCAGCATGTTAGCATGTTAAGGTGGACTGGGGCTGACATGCACGCAAAAGGAACACAGCTGCTTTGTCTCTAAGTTTTAAGTAATTTGCCTCTGCTAGTGTTATTGAGGGCTTTGCCTCAACGGCCTAGTGTTTGCTTCTACAGGCTAGTGTTTGCCTTGCCTCACACTAGCCTGTTTAATTGTTGTGTCTTTTAAACTTGAATGTTTAAGTGCGAGTGGTTTGTGTGCATGTGAGTGTGTGTAGTAGTGTGATTTGGTGTTTAAGTTTTGGTCTGTATTTTACTTTGTGTTTGTTGATGTATGATTATTATTTTTCTAACTTTGTTCTTGTTGCTTTTAGGAGCTTGGTACCTGTGGTGGTGTGGTGGGTGTCCCTCAATGGTGGTGGCGCTAGAGCCAAGCGATTCACAACTCATCCGGATGAATCACCCGGATCCATTAAATAACTCACAAATCACGAATCCGAGGTCTCCATTGAACTGGATCCGTCGAGTCCTAACATCATCGTGTCAAAGTTATAAACCCCACCACATTATACATCTAATAATCATTACAACATAAATTACTACAATAAAAGTTGCATAACTTACAGTTCCCTGCACCACCACGCTTAAATTAGGGATATCCTTCCTGTAAAGCTGAATCCACCTAGTGGTCTTCTCGCCTGCAGTTGATCCTCATTCGTGTTAGCGCTCCTTAACTTCCTCCGGATCTGAACCACTCAGAGACGGATAGGCCGAGTCATGAGTGAATCCATCGGTTAACGTCCGCTACACAGAGCCGGATCTGAACTGCTTAGAGACGAATGGGCCGAGTCATATGTGAATCCATCGATTAACTTTAGGAGGGTGGTCCTGAAGCACAGAGGCCGAGTCAGTGAATCCGCCATCCTCCACAAAACATGCAGCTAAATCTGAATCGCTCAAACGAGCAGGTTTAATTTAACGCTACCCGAAACACCAGTACATGGTAGATTACACGAGTTAACTTCCTTTCTAACAGAAAATAGTAATCAATCGTGTCATAGCTAGCACTAGCCTTTTTGTTCTAACTGTTTTATATGTGTTTTGTAATTTTTTTAAATAAATCTTTGCCAATGAGGTAACCTCATCTTGATACTTTTATTTGAATTTTAATTGATTAATTGTCATGCATGATACTTTACTTTCTTTTGAAAAACGATTCAAACAGATCAGCTGACTCACTGCTGTCAATTTGGCAATAGTGACTCGAGTGACTCGCAGATCCGGATCAGTTTACTAAATGTGACTCAGAGGGAGCCGGATCCTAAAAAGGATCCGAGTATCCCAGCTCTAGGTGGCACTGTCCTCTGTGTGCTGTATTCCACTCATGCGTTTTGGCTTCAGGGGTGTGTGTGTGTGTGCACGAGTGTATGTGGGTGCCTTGTGCTGCGATCCGGTCTTTGTGGTCCCACCCTACCAATAGTAAGTCCCAGCTCCTTGGTTTCTTTTTGTTTTATTTTCCCTGCTATCCTGGATGTCTGCAAATTGTGAATGGTTTAATTGTTCTTTTGAATTACATATATTAAATGAAAAGAAGCTTTTAATGGATGGAATTACGTCTCCTGCCTCTTGAGTAATGAACTTGTTGGCCTTCAAACCATTGGTTTGTATTTATATTCGGTTTTATATTCCTTGGGTGAAATTCCCAAGGTGGCGTTGTCAGTTTAGTTTAATCTGAGTAGTTGTGAGCATCCATTGGAGCATATGTGTCACCCGAAGAAGGTGCTCCTGTGAGCAACAAACCCTCCTTCTCGCCATAATCAGGAAATAGTCGGCAGGATTATTTCGGAGCGCCCTCAGCCCCCAATATCTCAATCTCTACTTAATATCAAAATTTTGACTTAAGTTTTTGACTTAATATTTAGAAATTTCAATTTAATATCTCAAAATTCCGACTTAATATCTCTTTCGTCTTAGTTACCTCATAATTTCAACTTAATAACTCAATTATGACTTAGTAAGTCATTATTTGGAGATAACTAAATTATTTTGACTTAAATTAAAAAATTTTACCAACTGCCAGGAGGGAAACTGACCACTCCACTCACTGGAGAAACGAAAAAATACACTCTAACAAAGCAGCATGGAGCCTGGTGAAACAGCCTCATCTCGGAGAAAGGAAGGAAAGGGACATGAGTATGTGTTCCAGTGAAAATGTGCTGTGTAAGTTTTTGAAAGTGTGTAAAAGTTTGAGATGAGCGATAAAACGCTTGAGAACTTGCACATTTACCGCCTCAAGTGTTTATGAAAACGAAGACACAGCAAGGAGGCTGGGTGCAGAAGCCGGTTTTAAAAGACCGTCCCTATGTGCAGCCATGCAGTTGATTGTGAGATTCTTGATTCATTTCAAAATATTTTGAATAAAAAAGAATAACAATCCCACTAAATTGTAATTGTCATTAGTTTTTGCCAATTCATTTTGCAATTGTCAACTCAATATTTAGTCTGAGCATGTAATTTGAACTGCATTTTGTATTTGTCAATTCAATGTGCAAAGTGCTGATGCACTTCTTAAAAATGAAATTTACAATTCCCAACAGTCAGACAAGGTGGAACTTCACTAACGACGTCACTTCCTTGTTCATGGCATCACCAGAACCAATTCATCTGAGGGATTTGTTCATTTAAGCAGCGATACTCAAAGGGTCTGGTGCAAGAGACCTGGGGTAATGTCATACAGAAATAATGTTTAAAAAAAGAGTCATTTTCACAGCAGACCAAAGAATTTACATCGGTTGCGTTAGTCTCTAAGTGTCTTAACGTGAAAGCTTTTTTGCACAATAAAAGTTACTGAATACATTACAGTTAATGAATTTGATGTTATTCAAATAGTCACACCAGAATTTTTCTGATTTTTCAGGTAGGGTGTGAAATTATTTCATCCTGTCAACTGGGAAATGAGAGAAACAAGGCTGGTAAAAAAACAAGGTTCAACAGCGGATCTATCTCTTACAGACACTGAAAAAGAACAACCTGTCTGAAGAGCTGCTCAGAGCCTTTTATTGCTGCTCCATTGAGAGTGTACTGACATACTGCCGGATATCATAGCATGCAAATTGCACAGAAGCAGTCCATAAAAGTCTCCAGCAGGTCATCGGATTCCCGCTGCCCTCTCCAGAAGACATCATCAGGACCCGATGCCTCAGCAGAACCATCAACATCCTGAAAGAGGCAACCCACCCCTATCATCACTGTTCCCTTCTACCCTTGGAGAGGCGCTATAAAGTACTCAAAGCCCTCAGTACTCAAGGACAGCTTTTATCCAAGAGCTATAATTGAGCTAAACTATGTCAAATACTGCCTTCAACGTGTTCTAACATATGATAATGGGTAGATATTTATTCGGATGATTGTATTATGTTGTGTTATGTATGCTTATGTATTTGTTTATATTTATTTATTTTAATTCTGTTTTTACATTCAGGTATGGCAAAGTAAACATTTCGTTGTATTTCGATGCAATGACAAAGTCTATCTATCTGTCTATCTATCTAAGTGGGAAATGAGAGAACAGGTAATGGCAACAGAAAGGCTTGTTGCAGCTATTTCTGCTTTAGCAGATGACCTGGAAAACAATCGGCCATCAGCAATAGATGCGTTTGATAGTTTGTTTTTGCTTTCACGGAGGGAAGATGAAGTTTCCAGCTTCACTGGACTTGACATGGTATGGGTGCATGGGACCAAACGCAGAGTGGGGAGACATGTTATTAAGATACCAGGTCACCTGCTAAAGCAGAAATAGCTGTAACAAACTATTCTGTTGTCATTACAATTGTCATATTTCCTTTTGCCTTGTTTTTTTGCCGGTTATCTGCACTTTCCTCGTTTCGCTCAGAAGCATCACCTGTTTATCTTTTAGTACTTGTTAAATATCTGTCCATTTTTACCCTCTAAATATCTGATAGCAGTGAATGAACCTCTTCTATTGTAACCGATGTGAAAATGACTTGGATGATAAAGATTAGTTCTGTATGACTTTCCCCCAGGTCTCTTGCCCCCCACACTTTGAGGATCACTGAATAAATCACTCTTGAATAGTGAATAGATTCTGATGAGGCCAAGAAGTGACATTGTTAGTGAAGGTCTGCCTTGATAAGCGGTCTGACAGTTGTAAATTGCGTTTTTCTCCATAACAAGCAATGCAATTGCCAGGGCGCCATGCAGTGCAATTGCTGGGGCGCTATTGTATTTGAATAAAGAGGCTGAATATTGAACTGACAATTGCAAAATGAATTTACATTTGAATAAAGAGACAACACAAAAGTCAATTCGGTTCATTCTTTTTTATTCAAAATATTGTGAAATGAATTAAGAATTGAATCAGCACTTTGCAATTGCCAATTGCATAATGTATTTTCAAATGACATCCTCAGATTGAATATTGAATAGACAAGTGCATGCCCTGATTGAATAATAAATTGCCAATTGCAAAATTAATTGCCATTTGAATTTTTGTGCTTATAGTCTTCCATAGGCAACCTTCGTCTTCTTATTTTACCTGTTCCAGCAGTGGTAGTGCTACCTCTCCCTCTGCTGGTTGGAATGTTCAGCCCAGCCTCAGACTGGTCCCTAACAGTAACAGCCACCTATCAACACCCTTGCTGATACCTTAAATGCTATAGCAGTTAAAATATAATATTTGTGTAACACAGGCAACCTACTACATTTAAATAAAAGGAGATTTTTTTTTTCTGTTCGTAGTGGTTGAAGGGCTCCTCATGCCTCCAAATTTTACAATCGGCTAAGTATCCTTTCTTCAGTTCTCATTTATTCGATTTTTACTACAGAAAATACGCTTCACACCTATAGCTGTTCAGATATCTTACAGACCAAGAAGATACATTTCCCATCGGAAGTGTAGAAATCTCAGTAACCTCCCCTATCTGCTTTTTTTCCACAGCCTCCTACATGGTGGTACATGGTGGTCTGTGAAACTGCCTATCCTGCATCAAGAAAGCTGACTTAATCTCTGTACTGGCGTCTCTCCATTTGTTTCACTTTCTGGCCCTCACCAAGACTCCAACTACTCTCTCCTCTGCCGTTTCTTTCTCACACTCTCCCGCAGAGGTACAGGTTTGCTTCTCTCGTATAGATGGCGTTTCATGCCTCTCAGTCTTTCCTTGCTCATCATCTCATCCTTTGAATTACACTCAGTTTCTGTAACACATCTGACTAAGCTTCATATCATTGTCTTCCATCTGGACTCTAGGCAACTTCAATGATGAACTTTATGGCCTCCTGGGCTCAATTCCAGATAACGACTCTCCACTTATCCTCCTCAGGAACTTCTATCTTCCGAGTGACAAGATGCAGACCTACGGACTCGCAATGCTCCTATCGTCCTTCAATCTGTCCCTTGGTGAGTCTCCTCCAACCCAAAAAGCAGGAAACACTCGTGACTTAGTGTCAAAAAGATCACTTCCTATGTTCTTCATGTCTCTGACCATCATCTTCTTTCTTTCAAATTCTCGCTTCAGACCTCCTCGACTCATCACCCATGTGTAACACAAATGACTACCTGCAGAAATCTCTCCTCTGTATCTCTGTTCTCTATTTCCTCCTCTATTCTGTTTTCATTATATCTCCCTGACTGAAAGAAGGAGGAAAATGCTTCAGAACAGTGATCTCTTATCATTCTGCAGAACCAAGTTTGAAAAATCAGAGAGGAAGAATCTTTTTCCCTGTCTTTTCATCATCTCTACTTGTTTCTCCAGCTCTCTTACCAGAAGACTTCACCAAGTTCTTTGATGAGAAGATTGACGATATTACAAGATTCTTTTCTTCCATCATCAAGATGCCTGCCAGCCAGAATCCATCCTATGCCACCCAGTTTCTTGGCTTCTCACTGCTCTCTGAGATGTGGGTTGAGGCTTCATCATCACTGAAGTAGTGACATTTCCACATGAGACTGTCTGGTTGACATCTCCTTTTGGATGGCAGCCCACCACCTGAGGCTGAATCCCAGCAAGAATGAGCTTCTCTTCATCAAAGGGAATCCATCACCAGGCCAAGACATCACCGTTTCTTTTGGGAACTCGACCCTTTCTCATCAAGAAAACTATGCTGTTACTCGTCCAATCTCTGGTCATCTCTAAACTGGACTACTGCAACTCTTTACTGGCTAGACTCCACCACTAACAATTCTAAATGTAACTCATGTGTCCTTTAATGATCCTCTCTAATAATTTATGTCTGATTGTTTTGGTGATATTACTATGTTTAAGACTGCCATCACTATTGCAGATACATTGGGGATATCATTGTGTCATTCTGTCTGTGCTTGGAAATAACAAGCATTTCATTATTCATAAGTAGTCTTTTCTATGCAGTAGTAGTGGAACACCTTATGTCACCATGATACAAGGTAGTTTGGTGGTCCATCTAAGAGTCGTGCATGGGGTGGCCCATGATACTGAGAAACCTTTTCAGCATTCTCCTCTCAGACATGTCCACCGGGGTCTCCAGTTTGACATCCAAGACAGAACTAGCCTTTTTGATCAGCTTGCTCAGCCTGTTGGCATCAGCTGTCTTCACCCACAGCAGCTAAAAACACCATAGTCTTAACCCCAGAGTGATAGAATATGGTCAGCATTGTCCTACAAACATGGAAAGACCTGGTCCTCCTCAGTAGATAAAGCCGGCTCTGCCCCTTCTTAAAGACAACATCAGTGTTCTCGGACCAGTCCAGTTTGCTGTCAGTGTGTACCCCCAGGTACAGCACCTCAACATCAGTGTCTTTGAAGGTGACAGGAGTGGGGGAGGAGCCAGCTTCCCAAAGTCCACAACCGGTTCGTTTGTCTTTTAAGTGTAAAGTGTAAAGAGACCATTCTGTCATACATGAACACACCACAACACACAGTGTGAACAGCACAAAATTATTTTCTGCATTTAACCCATTCACCAAATGAAGCAGCAGGCAGCCAGGAGCACAGAACCCAGGGAGCAGTGTGTTTGTGATGTTAAGCTATAAATCGTTTAGTTCACACCACTCTACAAAGCTGTCCACCACGCCCCTGTATTTATCCTCTTATCCATCCCTGATATTTTCATCCGATTTACACTGAAAATATTTGGCAAGTGTCATGTCGGGTGCTCGGGGTGTAAGGCACGGCGTAAGAGTGCAGGTTCCATAGGTGGAATTCTATTACAAAACGACACAGACTCTTCGTAACGAAAACAAAAAGGCACAAGGGGCTAACAGAAGTACAACTAACCGCAGACACATCAGGCTGGGACCACCTGCAGGAAACACACAGGGTATATGTGAGGGTTGACCAGCACTTGAAACATGAATTCATAGAACTTAAATACAAAACCCACTCAAACAAGAACCAATCATAATGCCCAATCACTTAAATGAAAACATAGGACACCTGACACTGACCACAGACAAAAACATACACTCAATTCAAAATAAGAGTCCCCAAAAATTGAAAACCTCGATTGCGGCCTCTAGCGGCCGCTCTGTGGACAACACGACAAGACTTATTTCTACTAAGCCATCCTACCATTGCTTTACTCTGTATTTTGCCCTGCTTTTAGAAACAAAGATTTTTAGAATATTTTAATAAACAGATAATGATTGTCATATCTTGCCATTCTGAGTAAGATAATTTTATAGACATTATATTTTTATACAACTAAATTCTGGTGACATCTTTTCATGTGCAGCCACAATAAAAAAAAAATATTGTAACAATACAAAAGTAGTGCACTGCCTAAGGTTGCAATAAAACAACGAAACACTAAAATAAAACAGTAGGGGGGAAATAAAGAGTGGGTAATGGAAAGAGCAACATGTCTTTGGTTGTTGTATACAAAAGTGGCATGTTGTACAATGTTGACAGTATTAAAATGGGCAATGTAAATAAGGTGCCTGTATGTGTGATAGAATGTATTTGTGAAGGCATAGCATGTCTGTGTGTGTATTCAAATAGGTGTGTGCCTGTTTTGTTTGTGACACAGTTCTTGTGATCCACAGAAGGACTGGATTTGGAGAGGGGTGGAGGAGGCCAAAGCTCTGGGGGAAAAGCTGTTTCTTAGTTGTGTCCCTATACCTGCAGGGAATGTAGTGCAACACCACTAGATGCTGCCATCAGAATTCTTTTTTTTTACTTGAACGTTAAAAAAAAATGTATAAAGGGTTTGTTTTTAACAGGATGGACCTCAGGCTACTTCTATTGACCAGCCACCTCACCTTTGTGTGGTTTATTCATTAATTCATTTTCTGTAACTGCTTATTCCTTACTAGGGTCACAGGTACCCTAGGGGGAGATGCCCTTTAAATACAAAAGCATTTTCCTCTGGGACAATTTTATATTCATTGTTTTTTATTTGCCTTCACCATTACTGGGTGCTCTTGGAGGCTTCAGAAATCACCAAAGTGGAATGAGCCACAGTGAAGGACATTTGATAAGCTCTAGGATCCATAAAGTTTTCTGATTCTGATTAACACTTTGAGAGTCAAGTCATTTTATTTGCCATATACTTTTTGGGTTGATTTACACTTTGACTTTGGCCCATCAACCACAGTTTGAAATTTGCCAACATGCCTGAAGCCCTCTCAAAGAAACATTTTGCTAGTATTTTCCAGGTAATGTCATTCTTTTGATTTGTAAAGACAATTTACATTTTACTGACACTGTAATATAACTTTTTTACATGTAACAGTTTACAGTTCAAAGTACTCAGTTTACTTTCATGATATGCAGGGCTGCCAACTTTTGATTTCAATTTGGTGTGAGATTAGTTGTATGCATGGACCCCAGAACCATTATAGCAGGGACAGACAAATAATTAGTTTCCTCCCCCACACTTTTTGTGTCCCAGACAAAAGCCAAGACATAGAGCCTTACACACAATTCATACACAACCCTTCAACTCACATCATACATTTTTGGTTAAGTTTAAGTCAACTTGGATTGGGATGACCATGTAAAAAGCTTGAATCTGTGGCTGTTCAACTGAATTTTGAGTGGACTTGATAAATGTTTTAGCTGATAGTCCTGCTGTGAGATCCATTCATGACCCAGTTTTAGCTTTTTGTGCCATGTATCCTAACCAGGTTACCAAAGACACTACGTCCACCATACTTTGCAGAAGTAATGTTTGTTGCCAAAAAGCTCTAATTTTGTCTCATGAGATCTTAGAATCCAGTTGCAGTCAAACTTTTAATAATGTCAAGTAAACTCCAGGAACTAATGTTTGTGACTGAATAAAGGAAAATACACTCTTCTTGTCTCCTAGAATGCAAGTGTTGAAACTACCCCAATATGCGACCATATTCTGCAAATCCCAATCTCAATCTATTATCATTAGACAGTTTTTGCATTTCTGTAAGTGGGAGCAAAATGCACTTGCATCCTCTTCCAGGCAAGGTTCACTGCAGCTTCAGTAGTTTTAAAGTATTTGCTTCCTTTATAATGCATATGGACATTCTCAGGAATATATGAAAGTTAAAACATTTTTGTTTTTTGTATAGACTTTATTAACTTAAATACAAAATAAACACAGAATTGAAAAAAACAGGTGTCATCCATGCGGTCCATCTTTTAGGATCTCTGGATACTCATATTTGTACCTGTTTGACAGAAGAAATTTAGATGTTAAAATTTGGATGTTAAAAAGTGAGATAAGTGGGAACCTGCTTTAGTTACATTTTGTAGAGGTGCCAATAATTATATAATAACGAGGTATAATATTCACCTTTAGTGTAGCTGAAAATAATCACCTATCAGTTGCAACTGCAGTAAATGTTGATAGAATTATTTCTGCTTTAATCATGCAACAGTTAAAGTTGAAATTAAAATTATATATTGTACACTGCAGTAGATTTATTCATGACAGTAAAGACCTGCGATTCAAACATTGATAGCACAAAACATAAGTATATCTGAGCATATTCATGACAGTAAAGACGTGGTTTAACAGTAATGCATCGCAGAGTGGTTTATGGTGGTCATTGGTCTGTTGCTTTCCTAGTGGTTGTGATGCCAGTGTTGCTGAAAGGTTTAGTGTTTCATGAATCATTTTCGGCTGAAACGTCGTTACTAATACAAGATACAGATCTTGTTTACTATGGAGAAATGTGAATTCTCGGGTGACTTTTATTTTGAAATGTAACCACTTAAAGTTCTATGTAGAGCCGTTTCCAGAAGCATACATTTGAGGTAAAATGGAATTAAATGCATAAAGACTTGGGGAAAGAAATTGTGTTGATGTATTTTTAGACAGAAAGGTGTTTTTTAAGGGAAACAATAAAAAATACCCTGCGGTACCACCTGATGGAGACATTTGACAATATACAGGAACATTTTATTTTAAAATAAAAGTCGTAGATTTATTTCTTGAATGTAGATAATTAATATTTTTCTACGAATTACTTTTTGGCACCAAATGAACACTGTTGTTGTACTGTGCTGTAATTTAAGGGTGTATAGACTTTTTAAAAATAAGTTAGATCCCAAACCTCTGTTCCATTCTGCTATTTGCTGCTCTATATTTTTGAACACATGTGCTGTAACTTGCCTGTGTGACTGTGCTCTGTGTTTGCAAAAAAGAGTTTATACACTGCAACTATGATATATCTGCGTAGATGTGGATCGATGGTTCTTGCTGACACATTTTTAATTTATGAATTTAAAAAATAAAAATAATTTATTTCCTATAATTTGTTTCCAATATCTGTTACCAATCATTTTTACTTGTTAGAGCTAAGCAAGTGCTAATAAAGTTTTAATTGACAAGTATCAAAATTCAGTGTTAATTGGCTGTTATGTATCTCATAATGATGTTTTAAAACAATTACTCACAATCGATTAGCTTCAAGACCACCACTGATAGCAGTGGATCAACCTGCATCCATAAATAGTGTGTGAAGCCCAACACACTTCACACACACTGTACTGAACCGAGACCACCAGAAAAAAAAACGTTTGTTTTAATGAATGTGAAAATATTCAGTAAAATGAATGTGATTGAATGTTTTTAGGATTTCTATAATTATTTTAGTCGTACGTCTGAGGCAAAATTTTAGAGCTGAAATGTGGAAAAAAAAATATTTTGATCTCCACTAAGTTACAGCGGCTTAGTGAAAAGCTCATGACATTTTAAGTAACTGGAGATGTTGCAACTTATGTTCAGTAGAGGGCACCAGAGCCTAACAGTACAATTATTTACAGGCCATTCATCAATTATAGCTTCAATCATAATTTAACTTACATTTGACAATTAATAGCAGACCTGAGTGGCTATTACACTGCAACAATAATGTTACACTGTGATGATTACTATCCACTAACAATGAAAAATTCAGCATTCTGAAATGACAACACATGCCGAATGTGTTCTGGCTCTTTTAATGACTATGACCTCTGAGAACTTGCTGGCTATGTGAGCCTTACAATTACACATTTATGTGTATGTGCATGCCATCCATGTGTGTGGTGGGGGCAGGGGTTTTGGGGGGTCCTGATTTGATGAACCGACCAGTGGGAGTCTTGTGGAAGTGAATGGAAAAAAAGCAAAGGACGAGGGAAGCGGAATGTTGGTCCGGTGTGTGATGTGATTGTTAGCAGAAATGTGTCAGCCCAGGCCTACCAACCCCAGAGCCCTGGGCCCCAGACAGGCTGTGGAGTTGTGAGTGAGGCGTGAGGTGTGGGGGACGACGCTGCTGAGCGGTGTGCTCAAGTAAGGCCCAAGATACCTTATCGGCCTTGCCTTTAGTGGAACAAGCGGACGGAGGATGGGTTTTGGTGGGAGACCCAGTGGATAGCCATGTGTGGCCATGTCAGATGCTAAGAATCTGGACATCCAAGAACGGTTCTGCAGCAACTGAGCACAGTACCATGCAGAAAGCCTGAGATTCTTGACTGGTTCTCCAGGAGAGAATAGAGTTCTATTAGTCCAATTGGCAACTGTTACAAATAACACTACTAGGTTTAAACTTTCGACAAACGTTCTGGACAGTTTTCTTAAAAGAGAAAGAGGATATCAGTGTGATTTACTGTGTCCTTCATAACCCTAAGGGACATTTAATGACAAATGCAAAGGAGTCTCCACAAACTTGTTTACTTAATATGCATGTCCTGCATTCAGAACATGTCTGTCAATATCCCAAAGACATACTGAGTGCTCTTAACTGAGGATCTAGAAAAAGATCAAAATATAGTCAAAAGATGAGCTCTGATTTCTTAGCAGAGCACAGTAGAGAGCAGGATAGAGACTTTGTATTTTCATAAGGCAGCACCATAAGATAAAAAAGTACCCACCTCCAACACCTGCTTAGACCTGGAAATCTGACTAGACTCCTAATGGTTCACCCATCCATCATCCATGTGAATACCACACACATACACACACACATACACACACACACACACACACACACACACACACACACACACAGACACATACAAAAAAGTTTTGCACATTCATATGTGTGTGTGTTACATTAGAGTGAAGACTATTATCTAGAGTATTTCAAAATTATGCACAATGAAAGACAGAACTTTTGGAAACTACACCATGTCTCTTTGGCCTGTTTTTTAATTGCCTGCTCACCGCTTTCTTCCTTTTTGGCAGTAAATCTGGGCAAGTTAATATATGCACCATGCAGTTCACGTCCAGCTGCCACCTCAAACATACTCTGATTACTCAAGCATTTGTGCCCCTCATTATGCCCACCAGTGTGATCAGGCTTCACATACTAATCTTGTCAGCAGGTCGGAAGTAGCAACATCCATTCTATCTAATGTCCACTTATTTATTTCTCAATGTAGAGTTATTTCATTCTGATATCTTCAAAGTCACTGTGTTTAAATACTATGAATAGTTGGTCTTGAATACCATCAACGATTTTACAAAACTGCAGTTTCCAAAAAGAACGTTTTAAAATGATATACTCCTTGAATGTATAACTTTTAATTTCACATACATGTAGTGTAGTGGCTAAATATTTTTAATACGTATCCTGAGTTACATGGAAATCCAAAGCCTAATTCAACCCTATTTTTGTTAAAGTAGTTTTAATTTTTTTTGCAAAATATTTCATTTTTGATGACTATTAAGAGTAAGTGTCATAAAATAAAAAGAGAATTTTCCATTTCTCTTAATTATTTTCCATTTCTCTTAATAATTCCAGTCTACGAAAGCAATTAACTGTGGATACTCAAACATCAACTATTTATATTATAAGTATTTAAATTATAAATGTCTAAGTAATTTATACAATGGCATCAAGCACTGCGCCGAACACGCAATTGTAATACGGGGTTTTAAAATCATGTTTATTATTATGTAGCATTTGTAAATGTTTATTTTTAAGCAAGAAAGTATGTGGCTTCTATCTACAGTTAACGGTAAATATGTTGCTTGTGCTGTATTTGGGTGAGTAATGCTTTAATATGCCTTTAGTTTTTCGGAAGTTTAATTAAATAACGTCCTTTTACCAGCATTTATATTGCTATTACTGTAATTTTGAATATTAAGAGCAATTGTCCCGGGTTGGTTAAAAACCGTGTGCAGTGGGAGCCTAATCACGTGTTGCTTTCCTCTTTTCAATAGAAGAATTTTTCCCAAGACCATCGGAACACCTACAGTCATAGTCTGGTGGTTTGGGGTTTTTTGGTGTTCTATTTTTGTTTTTTGTTTTTTAATTCCAGAATCCACATTTATTAAAAGCGAATTGAGTTACAGTATTTCTCGTTGCCTTTTTTAAGTCATGATCCCAACAAGCGCGGGACTAGCTATTTCGATTAAATGACTAAATTATTAGATTTTTATATTATGAATTGGAAAGACATATTTTTATACTTGAAAGGCATGTGTTTCCCTGGAGTCATGGGTTCGTTATTTTGGTTAACATAAAGTTTTAATAAAACTTCAAACGAGTTTCAACACAAGCAATTAATTTTACAAGGAGTCCTGTGGTAAGATTTGTAGTCAAAGTTTTCTCCATTCACATTTCTCCCGCCGCACAATATTTTCACTTTTAAGTTTGTAAGGACCGAACTGTCAATATTTTGTTCAATAACCGTTTGACCCACGCGCACCGATTCTCCTTATAAAAAAGATCCATAGTAATATAAGTAAAAATCGATTTATTAAGTGCTGTATTACAATTCCGCTCTATAATATGCTGAACTCCTATAGTATCCCTGTATCTTATGGTCATCTATGTACAGCAAACTATAGCAACTGTTTGAATTAGACATTCCGTAGACAATTCTTATAAGAATCATTAATAAATGTATGTTAATAGAACTAGGTATGTCTTACAGAAAAGGCAGTGGGATCCTCTTAATCGGTTAAGCTTTGCAAAATGAACGCAGTGGCTTTAAATGAACATATATTACTAGGAATTACTACTTTAAAGCCGCATTTAAAGCACCATTGTTCACTATGATGTGGATTAGAGTAATTGTAAAATAATCTGTTGGAGGGCGTGAAAATCGACCATTATCTTAGTGAATTGCAGTTATGTAATCTAGTGACTGTGCTTCTCTGAAACTTTTCTGTGTGCTTGTTCAAGTGTGTGTGTGTGTGTGTGTGTGTGTTTGTGTGTGTGTGTGTATGTGTGTGTGTGTGTGTGTGTGTGTGTGTGTGTG
>JBBJLR010000087.1:11304756-11322340 GCA_037577145.1 Brachypetersius gabonensis
TGTGTGTGTGTGTGTGTGTGTGTGTGTGTGTGTGTGTGTGTGTGTGTGTGTGTGTGTGTGTGTGTGTGTGTGTCGTATAAATTAAGTTCTGCCTTTTCTTTGTATTTCTCAACATTCTTGTATGTAGTTTTAATACGAAGACATTTACATTTTACTGAATTGCAGTTAATCGAATATTGAACCTACATTATCTGCCTTTGCATTTCCTTAGAAATTCTAAATTAGTCTTATTGCCTCAGTGAGCCAAGCAAACGGCCCACTGTGGTACGCTTTAGTTCATGGATGTCGCAAAAGCGCGTCTATAATATTTTGTAGTAATAAATGAAAATAAACCAAAGAATGATAAATATCCCCTGTGATCATTTCACTGACACATGCTATCCATGAGTTTACACACTCACTCATCACTGGTTTGTCTGTGGTGAATTCAATGAGACTGAATCAACGCTCAGGCCATTTCTTCCGCACTGAAGTGAGGCTCAAATGGCTAATAGCGGTCTTGTCAAAATACCAGCTACAATATACCACGCTGCATGCATGTCGACTTAATAAAATCAAGCCAATAACCCCCGGCGTAAATTGCCAATGCAGGCAAACGGTTCAAAGCATGGTTTGATCTTCATGCACGTTTGCTGCAATATGCTTAAAATCTGCATGGTTTGAGTGTATCGTTTTCCCACTGTCTATTGCAAGGTCTGCATGAATTGCAAGGTCTACACGATGTGGAGCTATACAGATCTATGCAGATTAATAAATCGGTTCCAGTCATTAAACACCGCACAAGGGTGTCCAAAAACAGTATGTGACCTTATGACGTAAGCTTAGTCAATCTCAACAAACATTCACATCTCAATTTCTGTATACTCATGCATATGTATGTAGTTAAATGTTTATATTTAACGTCAATATCCAATCATTAAGTAATTGCGCACGGTTATCAATGGCGGGACTTTGCGGTTCAAGAGAAACTCTCTCACTTCGACGTCACTCCCGGAGAAGTGGGGTCGATTTTTTTGCGGTCAGTGGGGGGCGAGAGGCGGGAGGGGTGGAGATATGGAGGGCAGCGTTAAGGGTGGACCAATGCTATGACGGCACAGCATTTGTCCACAGTCCCTAGCAGCTCCGCGTTTCGTCTTCCGTTTTCCACGACGCATCAGCAGAGCAGACCAGTGGAGAAAGAGAGGGAGAGAGGGAGAGAGAGAGAGAGAGAGAGAGAGAGAGAGAGAGAGAGAGAGAGAGAGAGGAGGAGGAAGGTGGTGAAAGAGTTCATCTCCTACAGGAATACTACAATGGTATGTTCGAGCATTAGGCTAGGTCCACCACCGAAAAACGGTGCTGCACTCGTGTGAGCGAGCGGCTCTTCGTGAACGCTCGGGAGCTTCGATTACGTCGAAGAACTCTCTTGCCGCTTGGCAGTGGACATGAAGGGAGCCAATGGGTTCACAGGGTAGCATTACGCGAGCTGCACTGTTGGAATATTTGTGGCATTAAGAAGAGGGAGTCGTGTTTTGATAGGCTACTAAGAAACACTTGGTCGTGGATTAGCGACGTTGCGAGAACTGCATCTGCACAAAAGGTAAGATAATCTCCACTCACTCAAGCTAGTTTTACAACGAAAGCAGGGCCATGCGAAATTCTAATGTCTATTATCTGAGTCTACGCAGAAGTTTTCTTGGCTGTTGTATTTACGTGCTGGTTTGTGTTTACCTGCTGGTCTGCAGAAGGAGTACAGTTTCGATACTAGGTCTTTGATCAAGCGAAAGTACCATTAATTAAGGGCTTTTTGGCGTAGAGGGTGATTAGAGTTACAAAAAAGTTTGGTATAACTTGATTCAATCATCCCAGACTCCCTTTGACCACACAGGATTTTATTTTATTTTATTTTATTTAAAATGGGTGGTATATTTTTCTGTACTTCCGAGTGTAAAGAGGAAGGTGGTTTAAACAAATTAATTCGTCCTCTGAAGTAAAAATTATTATTATAATAATTATTAACAATACATTATATATTATTATTATTATTATTATTAATAATAATAATAATAATAACAATAATAACAATAATAATAACAATAATTACAACAACAACAACAATGGCCATATCAAAGATATTGTAGAAATATTAACCATATTTTAACATGAACTAAATATCTACGCATAATTTATAACATTACTCCAAAAATTCAAACTGGGTTTAAAATAAATTGCTAAATACTCATAAATCCCAAGTACATCCTTTGCTATCGCTTCAAGTTGTTTCTGGAAAAGGAATGTTGAAGTGGTCTAGCGCACGTTTGTGACAGTTGTGTTTTAAACAAGGCTTTTTGTTACTGCGTAGTCTGTAAGATTGTAAGCAGAATTCTTAGTTTTTGAGACTAGCATCAGCTTTATGTGCGTTATTTCTGTGCATATGTCTATAAATGTCACCAAGAAAAGGAACGTGTGATTTCATCAAATATTTCTGTCTTCTAGGCCCTACGGTAGAAGCAGAAACAGGCCTTCTGACATGGCGGACAACGAAGAAGGCTTTGGGCTTCAGAACTCTCCGAACGATACCGACTCAAAGGACTTACACGAGAGTAAATCTGAGAAACAGAATGCCAATTCCAGCAAATCGCCTTCATCCCAAACAACTTACATTCAACAGGTTAGATTTGGCTGTTGTGTGCGCGTGGGAGTGAGTGCATGCGTATTGCGATCCACTGAATATAAAGACACGGATGCATGTGTATAATTGCAAAAAATCTCTGTTTCATCTATTGGCCCAAACCAATACAACAAAAGATCCATTTCAAAACAACAAATAATAATTGACAAACCTAAACCGAGTAATACATCATATATAGTATTCACCATTCAAGAAGCAGATAAATTCGTGTCTTTATATTATTTGAGAGATGTTATATGAAATGTATATTACTTGCTATTTATAATTACACACTAGCATCTGTTATGTGGCTTATTATTTATTATTGCAATGATTTCTGAGCATCTTAAGATTTAGTTTTGTAGTTCTTAATTTGTCAAACTATTATTAAGAACTGCAAAACTTAATTTCTTAATATGTTTCTTTTTGTGAAGCTGCTCTTTATTTTAACCATTTTACTAAAATTCGGTCGTTCAAAAATTACTAATCAGACTGACATAAGGAAATATGATTTATTCAGAATAAACACTTTTACTAACTTTTGGAGCAGTACCTATTATGCGCCTCTCTCTACTTGAAGGCAGACCATTCAACCAACTTTACTTATTCTTAAAGTGATAGGTTTTTACTAGAATCTTTTCTCGTGCTCATCATGTGGTGTTTAATTACTCCTGCAGATGACAGTGCGATATTATGTTCATGCTCCATTTTGAACTGCATGGTCCCTTTACAGGGAATGGAGGGAATCAAGGTATACTTGCATGAACGAGAGCTGTGGATGAAATTCCACGAAGTAGGAACCGAAATGATCATCACCAAAGCAGGAAGGTAGGTCGCCTATATTCAAGTCTGTTTCTTTTTTCAAAATTAAGGATTTCCCCCAAACACGACTCTGAAAAGAAGAAGAATCAGAGTCAGAAAAATAATGTATCCTGTTGAAAATCATTTTTGTTATGACTACACAGACACACAGCGACAAAAGGATCCTATAAAAAAACAGAAAAACTACATCTTGCTATGTACACAAACACTGGGTGTAAATACTATATTAACGTATCTTACAGTTAAGTGAATTAGTAGTAATACGAATAAATGGTGGTTAGGAGTACGTTATTGTACGTAGAAGAGATCAGTAGTGTAAAAGTAATATTGACATTAGTTGTTGTAAGTGTAGTGATATTTCACTTGATAAAAACCATTGCACACAATAAGAAATTGCACGGTATGATATAATTCAGCACCTATTTAGAAAACTTCACAAGCTGCACATGGCAAAACTATTGCTATAGTCACACCATAGTGCCCTTGCACAATATTGCGCATGGTAGACTATTGTACAAAAGATTATGCAATTATGCAATTTTTTTTTTTTACGTTAAAACTACACGATCCTCTTCTACTGAAACACCAAAATTCACACTGAGATTACTCGTCAGATATTCACCATCCTCACACCGTTTAGCCTCCTGACGGTCTGAAGGAGCACAATTACAGTTACAGTGACAAAATAGCCACGTGTACATAGGCTTTTACTCCTGGAATACCTCTATACACTATATTTTTATTAAGTGAGTAGACTTAATAAAAATATAGCATAATCTAGTCACTGTGTGAAGCACCAACTGGTCTTAGCTTCCCATTCAAGTGGGTGCACGTGTGTCCTTACTTGTCTTCTGACAGTGTGATATATTTGGATAATAATTCCTTAAGTCGTTTTTGTTTATTTATATTTTCAGTAAACCTAAAGATTAATTGCGAATTAAGCACTAAGAGCTTTATTTGCCCACAAATTTGTAATACTTATAAAACGATGATAAACAAAATACTTTTGAAAAAGAAATAAGCCAAAACTAAGAACCAAACTCGTTATTCTGCATTGTTGGGTGACTATATGTTACACCAAATAAGTCCCTTAGAAATACGAACTTGCATTGTGTCGTATCACATGTCATCCTTGTTAACACATAACACATAGCCTCGCGCTTGTCATTTATTATTTATGACGTACTGACACCCGCATGTGTATATATTTATTTATTTGCTTGTTTACGTCGTCACACTCGGCTGCATGAAGGTGGCTTTTATAACCATGCTCTTTCCACCTCAGTTTTAGCTGGAGCATGTTAGCCGCCCCTTTCCCCTCAGCCGAAGGTATGATGTTATAACCACCCTGGGCCTGGCTCCAATCGGTCTGACACAGTACCGCCCCCCGCACCCCAGTACCGTAATGAAAAGGTCGAAATGCGCTGCATGAGATTTTGCCTGTGCACATACATGAACTTAGTCCACGTGCTGGCGAGTGGATAAACATGCATCATGGACGAGAATCAACTCTGAAAGTGGCAAGTTCTGAATGGACTTCTGGATTCTGTTTCACAAAGTTGGCTGCTGGTTGTTTGAAAGACCCCTGTGCAAAAACATCGCAACATTGATAAAATGGACATATTCTATAACGGCAACTGAATATTTCCCTAATCCTAATCCTAATATTTTATATATTTTGGTTTGATTTCTTTGTGTATGAGTTATATAGGACATCAAAACTTGGAAGATTGTTTCTAAATTAGCTAAAGTGGCGATTGCAAACTGGCCGAACAGCGAAAATATACAAAATACTTGGTGTGAGAAATTAAGCAATATAATATCATTTAGAGCTCATAACAAGTATCGCATATTACCATATAAATACACTGGAGCACAATAAATACATCTGACAGTCGCCTATTTTACCTCATGTCTAAAACGTTTGGCTGAAAGGTGAAATCAATATATGGTCATTCTCAAATTCTCAAATTATGAAAGTTTTTATTTTTATAGAATAATGTCAAATTACTAAATTGATAAATAAAGTTATATCATGGGTTATTGTGCCGTTTTTGTTGTTGTTGTACAGTTTTGGCATTTACTAGAAGCAATTGAATAGGTGTTAGAATAACAAAATATTTTAAAGAAAGGGCACAAATTGCAGTATAACATGCAATTGAAACAAGCCATGAATGAAAATCATGTAATTCTGTAGCAGGACGAAGAAAAGTGCCTTTTCAATTTGTTGCTTTTAAAAACGGTAGGCAAATCACACTTCCAGCATTATTACAATGTTCCAATTTTTCGTCCACAGGCGAATGTTCCCAAGTTTCAAAGTGAAGGTCACTGGACTGAACCCCAAAACGAAGTATATTCTGCTGATGGATGTTGTGCCAGCGGACGACCATCGCTATAAATTCGCTGATAATAAATGGTTCGTAACAATAACTACCTCTGTTTTACTATTGAAAGTTATTTATGTACTATGCGAGCAACTTTCCCTAGTCTATATAGGAAGGGTACTTTTTTATCAGAACTGTTTTCATTTTATAAAGGCAAGAACAGCCGAATGCTTTTAAAAAGACCCAGAAAGCGGGGGAAACATTCAAACCAGAAAAAAGGATGTTGCAGGCTTTCAGGAGCAATGCTTAGCTGGGAGCACACTTGGGGAGTTTTAGAGTTGCTTGGCTACTCTACTAAAAGCCATTTCAGTGCCTCAACATTTACCCGACAACGGGTTAAACGTGACTTAGCCTATATAAACTCCCATACGACAGGCTATGCTTTTGCACTGCACTGTCTGTGTAATATATTTCTTAACTCGCCTTCTTCAAAGCGTAGTTTCTCCGTGCAACACATCAAAAGATTCAGTAACTCCAAAGATTCGACAGTGTATGACGTCATTATCGATTTATTCGTAGAACGCTTTCTAGTATCAAAGTTGTGAATAAGACTAGATTTTAAGTCAGTCATACCAACCGCGAAGTGTGCGTAAAACATTTCATTAATGTAAGACCACGTGACCCATTGGAATTACGTAAATTCAATGCCTAATTTTTCCGTGCAGTAAAACAAAAGATTCAATCGGTCATAGGAATCTACATAAAAGTCTGACGTCGTTATCGATTCATTCGTATAACGCTTTCTACTACCAAAGTTGTGAATATGACTGGTACATTTAAACCAGCCTTACCCGTGTTGTGTGTGTGTGGTGAGCGTTAGAGGGTGTCTTGCCAAAACCTTGTCCCTGCTAAATAAGCTGAATGTCTTAAATTTTTCTCGGCCGAAACAAGCCAAACGATTAGGAAAAGGAGCATTTAAACACTTCTCCTGCACCTCTTTCTCTCTCTCTCTCCCTCTCTCTCTTTCTCTCTCTCTTCCCCTCCCTCTCTCTCTCCCAGTCAATACACGAAAACGGCTGCGTTGTCTGAATCACCCCTTTTGTGGGTCAGCGCTTTCCAATTGCGGCTCGTTCAGCAAGGATGACCGCATGCCAATATCACTGATTATTATCCATTCGGAACTAACGAACCTCTTGATCAGCTACTGTCTTATACGATGTGTTTTTTTTATCGTTCATAAGAAAGCATTTCTGGAATTCGTGTCAGTATGCCACTACGCAAAACAAATGAGCCACACAGAGCGCGCGGTGTAAATTAAATTACACTCTGATTCAGTTAATAGGAAGTGCACTGAATATAAATTCTACATAAAATACACATGATTCAAATGCGGACCACGTGCCTTAATCAACATAAACATCAATTAATTTTTAGATGTAGTCTACATTTTTCACGCGAAACTGAATGGCAGGTATAGTAAAAACTGTGTAATTTTCCAAAGAGTGACATTGACATTATTCAAATAAAAACACTACATTTGCATTTTCCAAATGAAAACGAGACATTGACGTTATGCCAAAACGAGATAACTGGATGGCGGTAGTCTAGTGGTTAAAACACTTGCCTGTGAAACCGATGGCCTCAAAGTAGCAGGTCCAAACCCCACTTTTTACCATTGTGTCTTTCAGCAAGACACTTAACTGTCCCTGTAACTAATGATTGTAAGACTGTCCCAGTAACTAATAATTGCAACCCAGACCTAATGATTGTAAGTTAATGGCATCTGTCAAATGTCCTTTGCATCGAGTTTATTCATATAAAACAAGACGTTAATATTTTCCAAATCGAAATGAAACTGACTTAATCAAAATGAGATTGACTTTATTCAAATGGAAAAGAGACACTGGTAAATCTCGCGTTATCGCCCCGCGCGAGATTAGGAGAGCTCTGTTTTAGAAACTCATAGAATACAGAATCGAATGATGGATCGAATTAAATAAAAGTAGTTTTTTCCTTCTGTGGAGCAGGTCAGTGACAGGAAAAGCAGAGCCAGCGATGCCTGGCAGGCTCTATGTGCATCCAGACTCTCCAGCTACTGGTGCGCACTGGATGCGCCAGCTTGTCTCCTTCCAGAAGCTGAAACTGACCAACAACCACCTCGACCCATTCGGACATGTAAGTGAACTTCTTAAAACTTAACAAACTTTTTTTGCCAACGTGTATGCGCGTTTATTTTTAGTACACCTAAAATAGTGCTATGAATTTATAATGAATGTATCAGTTGGTCAGATGTGAATCGCTGTCCATTTATTTATTTAGTCAAGAACTAATACAACACGTAACTTTACTGCATGCCTTTTGCGATTGTTACAGCGCTATGGAGCGCATAGGTGCAAAATGCATGCAATGTAAGAAAAAAGTGGGTGCATACGCCTTTTAACAGGCGCTGCTGACAAATGCCAGACCTAGTCCATTAATAAAAACACCATCTAAAATGCAGTAATGTTAATTGTGACAACCAAAAAAGCAGCTAGGATAGTGAAAAGAGCCACTGATGTGGACGACCTGCTTATACATGTACTATAAAAACAGGATTAGAAATGCACTCTGTGTAAATTGGTGGGAAACTGGAATTGCTTGTTGTAGAAGTGGAAGCTAAAGTTGATTTTACTAGAGCTGAAATGAAATGTTTGTATACCATTGTATATTAAAAAGATGAATGACTGAAATTACTAGACCTATTTAAATACTGCACAAACTGATGCATTGATTTAACTGTGTACATCAATCTCACATGTATAAAATCCATTTCAGTTTTTGTCAAAAACAAGTATACAAAATGTCAAAGCTCTGCTGATGTAATGTATGGCATTCATGGGGAAACAATGCACACTTTTGAATCAGTGTGTTTTTTCATGCAGTGAAAATTATGTCATGCACATCGTCACTTTTTTAGCTCTCCATGACATTTAATCCTGTCAATGGTGCTTCTCTACTTAAAATCTATTTTGACCTAGAACTAGGCTTAATCAGAAACTTGCTTCTGAACGTCTGCATGCAGCTTGCTGAAATGTTTTGGGCCTGATCAGATCTATGTTGTTTGACTTTTTAGTACTGCTCCAAGAGTAAAGATGCAGCATACCATCCCGTGTCACTATTTAGTGCTGATCACAAGTTTCCGTTGGCTTGCATCTAAAGTCGATCATGCTTGTTGTCTTGCCAAAACCCAGCTGGTAGAATGAAACTGGAGCCCAGTTGGAATGTGAGCAGTGTTGTAAATTTCTGGCCAGAATGCATTTTTGATTGGTTGCAGTGTTCCTTGGCATGCCCCCTCCTTTTTGTGCTGAAAGAGCACCCTGGGATTTATAAATGAAGTATGGCTTCCCCACCAAAATAACAATCCATCGACTTGTTGTTCCAGGTGGTTGAAATAATTTCAGACCTATTTATAATTACTAACCTCCGAGATGGCCTCCGCTGAACATGCAATGTTGTAGGCTGGATCTAGTTATGGAATACATAAAAGTGTTTTTGAGATGTGCTCTAATTAGGTTCACATCATGAGACAAAGATTTCTAAAGGGAAAAAACTGCAGTTGTGTGCCGAGCATGTCATTGTGAAAGAAAGGCCTGCACAGTGAAGGACCGTAGTTATGACCAGGGAAGATCATAAGAACCCAGCTCCTCTCAGTTGTTCGGATTTTTTGTATTTCTCATCCAACTCGCCCAAAGCTTTGATCATTTTAGTACCATTCATCATCCCCTCAATAGGCTTACACATTCTTTCCCCCCTTCACGGCCATCTAGAAATATCTGAGTCAAAATGGTGGAGTTTAGATAACTGTGTTTCAAACTGTTTACATTTTCATGACAGTGTGAGATGAGTGATGGACAAAGGTATACAAAGACTGTTAATCTGAAGGGTTTCAGAAACCTTGTGATGTCAAAGACATGAAAGAGAAGGGCGAGCGCCCAGGACCCTCTGTGATCCCTCGCTATCATTAAAAACTATCATACAGAGCCAGGGCAAATGGAGATATGGAGCAACGGGGGCACAAATCTCAGACAAATGCTGCAGGCCTAGTGGGTGGTCCCACCACAAGAATGCCAGAAAAACTGTCCTCTGCCTGATATCAACACAGATTTCCAAATACACTGAGCAGTGAACTTCTGTGGTAAACTGCACGAGGCAATTACATTATTTTGTATAATTTGGTTGTACGTTTTTGCTGTACCTTTTTAGGAGTTAGGACAATGTTTTCAAGTTAACAAAGATTTTTCAGTAAAATTAAATGGACATGGGATTTACTGCTTGGTTCTGTGTTTAAAGTTTACAATAAAAAAGGGAATGTTGTAATCTACTCTGTAAGCTTGATCAGCCAAGAATGCCATGAGATGGGACCTGTGGTCAATGTAGTAAGTTACAATTTACACTGGGAAAAATTGCCAGGAGAGTTTAAATGGGTTTTTATGAGTAATTTTTAGTAAACCACAAAATCATAGTAGACATGCCCAAGAGACACAACCAACAATAACAGCTAAAAAATGAAACAAACTTCTACACTCTTTCTCGCAACAATTTATATTTTCATATTTTTGTAATTCAAGTTAATAATAACTTGGGTTGCTGGTCATTTCTTGGAATTTTACATTGCCTGGGATTTTATTAAAAAACTGAAACTTAATTTATTTCTTAAAATTAAAAATTTGTATTAATAACAAATCAAATGGTCCTTTTGAATAGTGATCAAAGTATATAAATCCAGTCATCCAAATGAGTACTTTAGATGTTGTAACTATATAAGACTGCACCCCTTCACAAGTTCTGTAACATTTTCATTATCACACTAAATTTAGTTCTTGGGCCTGACCGGCAACCAAGCAGAAGCTCTGAATGTAAGAATCTCTACGTCGAAGTGAACATTAAAAGCATTAGATCCCTGACGGCCGATGCTCACGACTCCCAAACGTGTCAGTACAATTAGGCTTAGGCCTGTGGATGACAGGGGGCTTTGGAATGGAGGAGCGGGGCTCAAGTTCAACTGAGCGAACAGCGTCTCCGTGTCGCCGCGCCAACGCGGGTCAGAGCAGGTCAGAAGGAGAACAGAGGAGCACAGGCAGGGAGAAGGTGTTCCAATGTCGCAGCGGGGAATAGAAAAAACACTCAGGCACGCAGACGGCGGCGCACGATCTGATTGCACTGCTCTTCTGCACCCTGGAGCAACTAATGTCGAGTACAGTCAAGCCGAAACATAAAACGCTATTTATTTATTTGTTTGTTTGTTTGTTTGTTTGTTTGTTTGTTTGTTTATTGTTCATTCTATAACTCAATAAAAGTAACAGCAGAATCCAGTTGTGTCAGCAATACTCTAGGCAATGTTTGTTAATGGTAAAGTTAATTCTTGTTTGTTTTATTTTTGCATACAATACTGCTGCGTGCTATACAAGGTTCAGTGGAATAGCAATTATGCACTGCAAAATATATACTTGATTAAAAATGTGTCAGTGACACGGAAAAAATTAATCTGAGTTTCTGTTTTTTAACAAATAAGTTAAAAAAGACAGCAATTAAGAGTTTATGCACCGGATATTTATCCATAAATAAGTACATTTAATTCAACATTTTCAGTGCATTATTGCCATTGTATTCCTCTGCATTTTGTAGCACACTACAGAATAAAATATATAATAATTACTTTTCTAGCATTGCTTATCATTAACTAACATGGCAGTGTTGCGTTGAGTAATGCTTACATTTGGATTCTGTTAACTGTTACTGTTTCTGTTATTGAGTGTGTGTGTGCGCGTGTGTGTGTGTGTGTGTGTGTGTGTGTGTGTGTGTGTGTGTGTGTGTGTGTGTGTGTGTGTGTTCGCAACTGTGTGAAAGTAGTACAGTGCAATAAAGGCTCTGTGGATGTTTGTTGACCGATAAGGAATGTAAGGAAAGTCGGACTTAACGTGTTTGTGGTCATTTTTTCTCCCCTGTAGATTATTTTGAACTCTATGCATAAATACCAGCCGAGGATCCACATTGTGAAGGCGGATGAAAATAACGGCTTCGGCTCCAAAAACACGGCGTTCTGCACGCACGTGTTCCCGGAGACGGCCTTCATCGCGGTCACTTCTTACCAAAACCACAAGGTAAAGCCAAGGCAGGGTGTGTGCATATACCCGCAGTTTGTTTGTTTGTTTGTTTGTTTTCTTAAACACAATACGAGAGCGCTGTGACTTTGCTTTTTTTGCTGCAGCGTTGCAATAACTTAAGTTTTATATATATATAAACCTAAGAAACTGTCCAAGCATGCAAATCACTGAAGTCTTATGAAAAGTCTCAGACTAGTGAATATACAAACTATACATACATATGTTCTTTTATACATTTAGTTTACTTTTTTTTAAAATAGGTTTATTAGCTTTGACTGTATATTTTAAGTAATTTATTCAATTATTTTGAGCACGACGTTAACAAATGTGCTATTTTTCGCACCGGGTTTTATTAAAGGGTTTTGCATTAAGCATAACTCACTTAGCTTAAGTCACTTAGGTGCTTAGGTCTGCTTGTAATTAAAGGAGTAAAAAGCTTGTTAATACTGTTGCTATTTGGCGTCTGTATACGTTGATATTCGAAAATAAATGTGTAGCCTAAACTAATTTTTATTCAAACTAGGATAAAATACACTGATATGGTTGGCCAAAAATAAGTTGCCATTATGGTATGATGATAATCAACGTTTATGTTGTACTGATCAGAAGTTTTCAAGAGTTCTGCAAAATAATTCGTGAGAGAATTTGCCCACAAGTGAATAGTTTGATAGGTAATAAGACCAAATTAAGAGATGCTAAACGGAGTAAATAACTTTAGTACATTCTGAGAAGTTTCTGATGGCAAAGCAAGATATTTGTTTCAATGCAATAAATGCATTGTCGGACATTTCATTGCATTAATAAATATCCTATCACTACCTATTAAAATACAATGCCAATACAATACATACCGTCCACTCTGCAGAAAGAACTTTTGGCACGTGCTCCTATTGATTACGTATGTAAGACATAATTTAAGCTCCATTATCGCCACCGTACAAAAACAGCCTACTGCAAAAACAGGGCTGTGAAAACTATATAAATTAAACGTATATAGAAGCTTTAAAAAAAATCTTACATAGAGAGAAGAGAGTTTTGCAACAGGTGGTTTAATCATTTAAGGCGCGATAAATCCGGGATAACAGTTTAAAAAAAGCATGGACAGTCATTAAATATATTATGCTTTGCATATTCCCCTCACGGAATGTTGTTTTATAATTAAAAAAAAAACTTCAGCAGGAACGGTATTCTTCATAACACATCTGAAAATGGCCGAACAGTGTGTTGCATATTCTAAGCTTTTTATGAGGTTTAACTCACCTCAGAACTGTGAAAGCTATACCAATCAAAAAGCATATAAAAGCATTTACCCAATTTGTGGATAGAGAGGATAGAGATTTGCAGTAGGTGGTTTAATCAGGGAAAGGTGGATATTTTTAAAAGCATGCGCAGCTATGAAACATATGTTATACATGTTTTTCTCGCAGAATATTGTTATATATATATTTTTTTTTAAATCTACTTTCTGGTTAATAGCACATCTGAAAATGACTGAAACCGACTTGGATAGTGTGTTGCATATTTTAAGGTTTAAGTGAGTCTCATTTTGGTGTCCAAAAAAGTTGCCTTACAACAGTGAAAATTTTAACGTTTGTTCCCTGGGTTTGATTTTTCGGTATGCAATTTGTCTAAATCAAGACTAAACGGGCCACAATAATAGTTTCATATTGAATAGTCACACTTTTACGGTTTAATGCTGATGGCATTAAAGAAACAGCTAAGGGCTTCTGTTGTGACTAACGAGAAGCTAACAATGGTGGAATGGCAGCTGTATAAAGCTCATAAGTATTTATAACAGAACTTCACGTGTGATATTTGTTTGATTTACACAACCCTTCAGCTATGATCCGTCCTGCAGTAGTTAATCAAGTGCAGCTGCTGTGAAAAAAGAGTGAAAGTTAGCAGCTTTAGCTAATGATACACATCAACATTTACACACTTTAAAACCAGCAATATTTACACTATTTAAAATGTTTAGAAATTAGAAACTTTGATTTTGACTTTTGCACACAAGTTTTGCACACCAGTACTTTCTAGAGGTCTTGTGCAGCGTTCCCTATTAGCCAAGTGTGTCGTTTTAGCTGGATTTCTGTGTGCTGGGCATTTGGAAAAACATTCCTGCAAGGTCTTTTTCCAGCGCAGGTGCTGCAACAAGGGCAGGAACGTGCTTTGGGAGGCAGCTGTTGTAACGCGGAAGCAGCCAATCAAAACTCAGTGCGCTCAGTACCGGAAAAGCCACCGTGATTATATTCAGCGAGATAATTGATGGGTTCCAATAGGCAAAGAAACATGTATTTCCAGGCTGGTTTTAGAAACTTGAAAAGGCGTTTTGTCATTCATAACAAAGTTTTGTTTGGACGAATTTAAAACTTTTGTTGATTGTGATCTTGTTTGTTTGTTTGTTTGGTGGCCCAGAATATTTGATTGTTCATTTATCTACCCAGGCCGCTTGTTTACGTTTTTTTAAGTTTTACTTAAGTTGCTTCTTTATTTATTTGTTCGTATTGGACGTAACGGTCTATCCTAGTGAGTGTTTTGTTTGTTTTGCATTACTTTATTTTCATGAACTTTTATTCAACCAGGTAAATGTTTTGCTACGGAGATCTGTCGATGAACAAAATAAAGATGGATTTGTTTTTTCAAAAATTTCTAATCGTCACAAACTGCCCAAGGCACGTAAAATCACGCACATTTTTATTACAAAAATCTACCAGTCGTTTAATTACTACTTTAATATTAACAGTAAAGAAAAAGACTACAGTCATTTTTTGCCATTTTAAGATCATGTGAATAAACAGCTCCGAGCAAAAACTAGGGCAATACGAAATGTTGTTTGTTTGAGTTTATGGAAAGTTACATGAACCCATTTTTTTGTTTGTTTTAAAGTATTTTCCCCAAAATTAATCAGTGATAGTTCAATACGTTTACAAATAAATTTGTGAAGAAAGAATTTTAGTTTTTACACAGTTTCTTTGGTCATCTCTGTTTTGTTTATGATGGACTGCTCTGCTGTTGCTCATATCTCTAATTTTCAAATATTAACGTTTAATTTTAGACCAACTTACAAGAAAAGACCCCACACACTTCAGTTTCTGCTATAATGGATTAAGTTATTTGGCAGTTCAACAGCGACTTAAGTTCCTGGTTCATATTTGGACCTGAAACTAGTTTTGTTTGCACTTTTACTTTGACTCAAGTCATTACAAGAGTTTGTACTTAACGTTGGGCATTTCTACCACTACTGGCTCGCTCAGAACCTCCAAGGCAGCGCGCACAGATTAAAGCCTCTGTTTATTGGCATTAGAAGCGTAGCCTACATTAAATGGCCATATTTGAAAGACGCTGCCCGCGTGCCAAGTGTTCAGCGCGTTTATGAGAGTTTAAAAGCGCGTCCCAATATGGAGATCTTTTACAAGGTATCAAAGTGAGCGCCAGCACGCAGTCAAAGTTCATTCACCACTCCCGCCGCTAAGAAACCTGCCAAGCAAAGGTTGCTTTCCTCGGGCGGACATCCTTATCCTCCTCCTAACCTAGAGTTCTGAGTTTATCATAACCGTCTTTATTTCACAATATTGTCTCATCGTATAGATAACATTTTACACAATGACATGTTGGAGGACAACTAAGAAATAAGGTAAAATTAAGAACAAAAAAGTACTACACTAACACCTAAATAAATAAATAAATAAATACAGAAACAATACAAACTTCAGACAAGTAATACAATTCTAATAGAGATAGACATATTATGTAGATGTCTTGTAAACAACTAAGCCGTCTATGCTGCAGATTTTTTATTATATTAACACGCTATTTAAATATTAGATTATCTCTCCAGCTAATTCAGTTAAAATAGCAAATTTTTTAGCTGGATGGTAACCACTGACACGTCCCACCACCACTGACACGTCCCACCACAATTTTTTAAATCCTTTATATAGGTAAACGTGATAATGAATAATATTACGTTGTACGTCATTACTAGAGACAACAAAAAATAACACCACTCACCCACCCACATCAATCCCACCTCGCTCATCAACATTTTTTATTTAGAACGCGTCGGTGTCCCCAATTAATTTTCAAATCAAAGCATCGCAAGTAGTAAATGTGGTTGATAATTCATAATGTCGACGGCATCACTAAGGTATAAGCATCAGTTCCATACTTGCAAGATTTTGCATGATGTGACGATTTGTGTGCGTGTGTGTGTTTTGTATGTGTGTGTGTGTGTGTGTGTGTGTGTGTGCATAGTGATCATGCCAACACTACATTAGAAGACACCATATGCCTCTTGTAATCTATGTCTTGCATTTGACTTGTGCACATATTGAGGGTAGTTTAAAAAAACGTACGCAATGAGAAAAGTTTGGCAAAAAAGCCACATGAGCGTCAAAAACTTGAGTTCTACGTATTTAAACAGATACAAATTTAGCTACTCCAGAATTGTCGGCTGTTTCTTTACTCATGACAGACATCAAACAAACCACAGAGCATGTGGACATCGGTCATACTGGATAACATATTTCCCACTGTAGACAGACGGGTGTGCACAAGTCCACCCAATTCCATTCAGTGCCCAAAAAAAAAATGAATCGCTTTAGCCAAAGAGAAGTAACTCTCAAGAATAAGGATTTTCTGAATGGATAAAAACTCAGCTATCAAGCTCAACAACCAAGATTCACTAGGTTAATCATTAAAAAATACAATATAAATGTATTGTGTGGTTCACATGAATTATTACAGTGACACAATCCTTGCCAAAAGGACCCAATTTTAAGCAGTTGTGTTCATGTAACATATTTTAATTAGATGCAACCCCCACCAACTTGATAAGGAGCCGCTTTTTAGTGTAGTTTAAAATATTAATGTTCAGAAATCTTTCTTGTGTTCTTAAGTATTTAGAGCAAAGCATGCCTCTTTTCCCAGTTAACTGTCATCAGTAGTCATCAGACATTTGCAAGGGCTGGGCAAAATATGTGTACCATCCCATTGATTTGTAGCTTGGTTTTGCAGATTACCCAGCTGAAGATTGAGAATAACCCATTTGCAAAGGGTTTCCGTGGCAGTGATGATATGGAACTGCATCGTATGTCAAGAATGCAGAGGTAAGAAGCGACAATGTCCTCAATTAGTTGAGTTCTCATCTAAGAATATTTGTCTAGCCGGTGTTGCACTTATTTGCATAGATCACAAAATGTAATTCTTGATAGAGAAGACGATCTAAAATAAATCAGTATAACTGTTTTCTATGAACTTGTTCAACTCTATGGGAATCTATGGGATTTCACAGTGTACTTGCCATAGGTTTCTGGTAGTACTCCAGCTGGTCTACTGTTCACTGTTCGCAGTAAGCTAAAGACTGAATGTAGCCTTGTTTGTTTCCACAGAGCTAACTGCTAAGTGTGAGTGAGTACTTTCCCACTAGATATAGGAGCCATAAATACACAGGTCTAACTGAAAGGGCATCCCTGACAAGAGGCTTGATTGGCATCATGAGATAGGCCAGGCTTTACAGGAAAAGCCAATAATCTTTGGCTCCCTAATTATCACTAAACAGAGCAGTGTTAATCAATGCACACACACACACACACACACACACACACACACACACACACACACACACACACACACACACACACACACAC
>JBBJLR010000087.1:11323243-11345322 GCA_037577145.1 Brachypetersius gabonensis
CACACACACACACACACACACACACACACACACACACACACACACACACACACACACACACACACACAAACAAACACCCTCTTAGATACAAACCAGAAATACTTGAAGGAATAAGTTGTCCCTTCTAATGGGAAGGTTGTGATGTAAGTGTAGCTTTTGAAAAAGGTCCAGTCTTTCGGCTGATGGCTTTCATGGCTGATCTGGCTTGGCCTTCAAACCACAGCAACATCTCAATTTCATGCAAAGCTTTGGGTTTTCATGGATACTCTGAACAATTGTCTGTGGCCCTGCAGCAGTTGGTCCTTTGGAGGCAAAGACCACATGGCTTTTCTTCTTATTTGCTCCAGATGACTGCCGTATAACACGGGTCCATTCAGTGTGGAAAAACACATTTTCAAAGCAGAAAATCTGGTCTTATGGCTCACAGCGGCCAACAAAGGCGTTGTCTGCTCTAAAAGGAGCAATACTGAAAGAAAAAAAAGGCACTGGGCTTTCCATGATGCAGTTAACATTGTCTGTCATTACATTTAGCCAAGCAAAGAACATACTTACTAATGTCTCTTGTAAAAAGATCTAAAGGAGAGCTTCTGCTGAGTTAATAAGATAATAAGAGTTTAAACAGGACTTCCACATGGTATTCAATAATCCCTTCTTTCCCATCTTCACCATGGCTCCTCAGTAAAATCCTATAATCAGCCTACAATAGCTCTAAGTTATCAAATGCATCATTACCACATGAGCAAATGTGTAAAGAAACACCATTTTGTCCTCTATTATCACACACTGGTCAAAGGTCCTGCTACCCTTTCTGTCTTGAAGCATTTCCTTATCTGAGACAAAGCAGATCTGTTCTTAGTTAAGACTTGGACCTATGCAGAAAAGCCAGGTCCTAAGTTCCAAACTTTAGAAAAAATAATAGAGGAAGCATGGAAAAAGGAGAACTCATTATGAGTTTCACAGTTTAACCAGAATAAAACAGATGCTTTCACCCACAGTCTTTAAAAATGACTCAGAGTCTAATATAAGAGAGTGGGGTGTATTGATAACAGATGTAGTTAGTTATCAGTTAAGCTGTTTTGAGATCCAGCACTGCATGCAAGCATGGCTAATGGTTGAAGCTAAGGAAATTTTTGTCTGTTCCTACAGCACTAAGGAATATCCGGTGGTTCCACGAAGCACAGTGCGCCAGAGAGTGGGCACAAGTCAGAGCCCATTCAGTGGGGATGTTCAGGGCATACCTAACCCCAGTGCCATGAGTTCTCAGTACTCCTGTGAAAATGGGGTTACCAGCACTTCTCAAGATCTGCTTCCCCAGTCCAGTTCCTTCCCACTACCCCATGAACACAGTCAAGAATATCACTGCATCAAGAGAAAAGGTGGGAAGACTATCTAATTAATCTAAATAAAAGGTCTGCAGAAAAGGAACAAATATGAAAATACACTATGCTACAGAAATGCTGGGTAAAATACTACATAGTAACACAGCTGAGTTAAATCTACTGACACAAATGTTAGTTTGGAGTAAGTTATTGCACTTAGTAGAGAATTAGTATCAGTATCAATATTAAGTAGTTAAAACGAATATTCAGTAGTGATATTGCACAGGAAGACTATTGCATGTTAGATATTCAACACCATTTAGAAAACGTCACAAGATATTCCACACGGTAAGACAACTGCACAAGAGATTTCACACATAATGATAATGACTCGTTTCTACTATGACACATCATAACTTGTTTTAAGATGTTTTCAGTATAAGTAAATATTTGTGACGTGACATGGCATAGTATTTTATTATATCATAATATACATGGCAATCTTATTTTGCCCATTTTTTCCGGCCTTAGTTGAAGATGACAGCCACGCAGGAGATCACTCCTACAAGAAGGCCTACATGGAGAGCTCTTCTAGCGAAGACGACCATTACTACCGTCCCGTCAGCTACTCTCAGACCCTAGGCCTTGCCGGAGCTCCCTATCGGACTGAGTCCGGACAGCGTCAGGCATGCATGTATGCCAGCGCTTCGCAAACTACCGAGCCAAGCCTGGAGGACATCAGCTGCAACACCTGGGCTGGGGTCTCCCCTTACAGTAGTTGCTCTGTGACCACCATGCAACAAATGGAGCGATTGCCCTACCAGCACTTCTCTGCCCACTTCACCTCTGGGCCTCTTGTGTCCAGGCTGAGTGGAGTGGCTGGCCATGCTTCACCGCAGCTAGGGGACGCGCATGCCATGTACCAGGGCTCAATGCCACACCAAACTCTTGGCCGCCAGTGTAGCCCTGGAGCAGGGATCCAATCATCAAGTGCCAGCCTGCAGGGGAATGAGTACTTGTACAATCACGGCATACCCCGCACTCTGTCCCCCCACCAGTACCATACTGTACACAGTGTAAGCATTATGCCTGAATGGAATGAGGGCAGCTAATTGGACTCTCACAAACATGAAGTATGGAGGGAAGACACACATGTGTAATTGTATATTTATATTTGTAAGTTCTCCACCACTCGTGCAACCGTGTGGTATCGTCAATTTGGACACATGCATCCGCTTGAAAGTAAAACAAACTGGCCGAAACATTAATGAATGTCTCAGGCGTCCGGCATGTTTGCTGTGCTAGAAGGCAGAAAAATATTTTTTGGTCATATTATGGGCAGTAATGATGGATGAAAGTTTATGATGTATTCCATAAGTCAGGGCTAAATATGAACTAAATAAATACTATTTCTTTTTAATCAAATGACACAAACTGCACACAGTTTGTTAATAATTTTCTTAAAAAAGAAAGGAAAAGGTCCAGTTTTATATATTTTTTTCATCTTGATGTTTGTGTTACACTCTGTTTTTGTACTCTGAAATACTGGAGGAAATGATGTAGATTCTTAAGTCTTTAAAATGTAGTGTTTATAAGAGAACTTTTTTGAGCTGACTCTTCACCAGTTACAAATCAAACATGAAAAAAACTTTACATCAATGAGCACATTAATGTCAAACTCACAACCTTGGTTTTGAGTACATCTTATAGTTGGCACAGACGAATGCACTTCGTAGTTTTACACATCCAGGGACATGGTTTGCTTGAAAATTTGGTCGCCTAAACAAATGATGTCCCACTCAATCAATCTATTACTAAGCCTTGTGACAGTAACAAAATTATGGTTAAGTTTTTACATTAGACATATCTTCTAGGCATAAAGTAATGGGTACCAAGGATATCTCACAATTCCAATTTAATGGAGAAAAGCAGTACTTTTTAATAGCACTATTAAATGCAGTAGCTAATGCTAGCTGCAATGCTAACAGACCCATTGTGAACAACCAGGATGGCACAAATTTACAAACAAGGCACAAATACTCTGCTAATTTTCCAACATTGTGACTGTTTTAAGATCACTGCATGGATCAATAAGCACCCAATTTCATTTATATGGCATAAATAAGACACAGAAAGCAGCCCAAAGCTTCAAACATAACCTTTACTTTATTCAGGAATATGGTAGGGTATATACTAATATTTTGGAAAATGCTCATTGTAACCACATTTCTCCCTGTTAATAGTATTTATTTTTTCTTGTATTATAAAGCTTCTGATGTTTTATCTGAAATGTTTGTTAGTTTGTCTTTTGTGTTACTACATAACTTTGTTTTATTTCTATTTGGGTTTTTTTTTTAGGAAAACAAAACATGCTGGTTTAGAAATCTGAACACCTGTTAATACAGAAAAGATACAGTATCATAAACTACTTGGATGTAAATAAAATACAATTGTACATAGAAAACAGAACAAATAAATCTAAAACATCTTCCTTGACATTTAAATCATTGACATTTTTTGTATTGTTTATGCTATGAATCGACAGGAAGCCATGCAGTTTGGTTACTTTAATCAATAATCATTTAATTGCTTTTAAATATTATATATGGTTGAATGGCAAACTAGTAATTATTGATCTTTTAATCATTTAATAAGGTTTCATTAATTTCATATTTAGTCATTAAAAACTAGTCAAATTAGTCTTTTAGGTCTTTTCGTGGCACAATTCCAGTCTATTATCTTACTACTGCCAAGGCTGCAATATTGTATCATTCATTTCTTCAACAGTTGGACATTAGAAGGAGTCTCTTGTTATCACATACTAAAATACTGTTTGTCTAAGCATTGAATAACTCTATGGGTGAATGGAAAACCCCCTGGACACTGAGGAAAACATCTCCCTCATCCTAAATCTTAAATGATTAACACCACTTTGTGATAAATAAGAGATCATTAGAGAATCAAGTTAACATAGATTTTGCATCATAAGACTGGCAACATGACCAAAATATCACATGCTTTGTCAAATACTGTAGAGTTGCTTTGGCAGTGGAAGGCCAAAGCTATCTGATTAACTGGCGTTATTATATAATTTTGTTAACAACAGTAGTGGAGTTATTTTCATGTGAAGTCATTTAGAGAGAAAAAGCAGCTATAAAGTTGTTATCATGGCCCTGATGCCACCTACAGAATGATTGTGTGAACTTGTGTTGTAGTGTGTGACTTTATTGGTAGTAAAACAACTGTAATTCCAGTAGAAGAACAATGAATACACTTACATTCTCCACTTAAAAAATATGTTGTGCATCCCATTGTGATTTCCACTTTGAAACAGATATGACAAACATGACAAGAATTTTGGTAGGAGGGAAGAGTTGGGCCAAGTGTGTGCCCACAAATAAATATTACAAGATGTGAACATATGTGCCATGTATTAGTGCATGTTCCATTCAAGTTCTGCTAGGGGAAGGAAAAATAGGCTTCCCGCTCCTTTCTACAGATCATTCTCCATGACCTTTCCAGCGCATTTTCAGTGAATGTCTAATTGAAATTACAGACAGGTATCGTGGCCTACAGTTTCACCTACACACATATCTAGACTGAACATTACACACCTTAATGTAAATTCAAAATTGGAGTCCAGTTTGCCAGGATTATGAATAGCCACTGACTCGTATCAGTATTTAGCCAGTGTTTGACTCACATACAGCTCCCAGTCTATGTTTTGGCATTTGCTTCACATTCCATTGCTAATAGCCAGAGAATCACAAACCTTAAGCACTGCAGGCAAAACAAGTTAGTGAACATATCAGATTAGGCAACTGAACCAATCATGCTAATAAATGTAACCATTTAATTATTCAACCATTGAAAAAAAGAAAGCATTATTAATCTATTAACCTAATAAAAATATCCAGTTAAAAGACAGCAACGACTAGCATCAATATGAAGGATAACGTAACTTACATTATTCAGTGTTTCAGAGTTGTCATCGAACCTGCATGTGACTTCATGGGGGTCTTCACAGCATTGCCATAGTGGCAACATTATCCATTTAGTAAGCTCTGATGTATGGCCTTGGAGTTCGTTCTCAAGTAAAGGCAAATAGGAGAATGGTAAAACAATTTTCAAGGACAATAAAAGATTTATTCTCTCATTTTCCATGTGCTTTCCATGGCCTCTTCAATTGATGTCCAGGTTTTTCAGGATGCGTGGGAACCATGAAAAAATGCAAAAGTACTTACAATAGAGTGCTTAATGTCAGCATCCACAAATAGTTAGTATTTGAGAATTTTTCTACATTATCTCAGAAAACATGCAATATTAGATACAGTATAGACTATCAAAGACTAACATCCACCAATAAAGCACCATTTCTTGAAAAAAAAGGCCCACTGAAAACCACAAAGTTATCAGTACGAGAAAAATGTAAAAAAAGACAATCTATTCACATGCAAAAGCAATGCCCCAGAACATTTCAGGTAGCCTTTATCAGGGAATGCAGGAGTCTACATTTTAGGCCACACTTAAAGAAAGTGCAGAATGACAGCCAGCAGTGAAAGCAGAACTGCAGAAAGACAGTTTCTTAGTTCCTTCCCCCCACCTTGCTTTTTTCTCTCTTCCCTCCCTCCCTTTCTCCTTTCTTTGGGCAGGTCTTCGGCCAAACGTGGTGACCTTCTATGTAGACGCCTTTGATGTGATAGATGGGGCCTCTCTGGACTACCTGCTCCTACGCGGCTGGTCTTATCCACCCCTGAAATCCTCTACGTCCCCCCACCAGGCCAGAGAAATTCATTAACCTCACAGCCCCCCCAGCCCCGGTCCTACTGCTTAATGTCTGATTTATCGCCATGCCCACCCCACGCATCCTTCGATCACACAAACATGCATGTGTAAGCCATGACAGATTACACCATGGATTTTTTTTTTTAAAGATGTCTTAAGCCAGGGTCAATTTTCAAAGCGCTTCCTCCAAAACAGAGGTTTAACTGACTGTCACGATTTTGAGTAGTCAGGGTCAGCATTATTAGTAATGCAAAGGCCTTATGATAGTCCCTTAGAGGCCTAATTAAAGAACAGGAATTTTGAACCAGAAATTAAATAACTTTAATGGAAAAAATTAATACAAAAACGTATATAACTGAGATAACACTGGCTTGCTGGAAATCTCAGATGCCGCTAAGGAGATCTTACAGAGTTTGGCTTTTGGCACACATGTTTTTGTGGTAACAATTCCGCCCATATTTTACAGTGATGATTCCTCATTTATACAAATATTGGGCCGTTTGGAATTTTTTATTTTGGCTAGGCCTTAAGCTTCTCCTATAACACTCAAGGCATCATAGAACCAGCAAGATGAAGAATTTTTAAAAAAGAGATACAGAATCAGGCTGGAGTAATCAAGTCATGGCCCTTCTCAACTTAGAATCTGAAACAAAAACAAATCATCACTGGGGTGCCTTGAATGAGCAAAGAGAACCAGAAAGAACAAGAGCATTCCAAAGAGGAGGGAAAAAAAAGAGAAAGGGGGAGGGGGGATTACTTTATTAAGATGTACTGAAACATGGCTAGCCAGTGATGGATGACTAGTTCAAAAAGGAAGAGTCCTGGAGACAAATCTATCTGCTGCAGGAGTCACACAGCTGCTTTGAAAAGTTTGTTCAGGCCGAACTGTAGCAGTCAAAGTCCAATCATTAGAAATGCAGAATGTCTCACTCCCAGACAGGCCTGGCCTCTCAGACAGCTGTATCATGGCTTGAGGTATGATCAGACTTGCAGCCTGGAGACAAAGCCTGCTTACTTGGCAAGCTGTTTTGCTTACTTGTGTCCATGGTTACCTGCCAATTCACAAATCACTACTATGAGTATGTTAAGAAAATGTAAGTACTAATCTATGGCCAGTCTTTTTTGACCAGCCACACTGTGGAATCTGGCTGGCCTTCACTTTTAGCTAAGTAGAGGGTGGAAGAAATTCACCACTGTACACTCAAATCATGTAAGCAAGCAATTAAAGAGCACTCAATTAAGCCAAGCCTTCCATCAGACAGTACGTTTTCTGGTTCATGTAAAGACATCTAGCATATCAACAGGGACATGCATCATGCAGCTGACATGTAGCATCTGTGCACAGCACTAGCTTTGCAACCGGTCTGTGCCGAGACGGGAACGGAGGCCCTCCACCTATCCCCACATCGAGTCTTTCAGCACCTAGGCCGGTTCTGAAGCTAAAGGAACAGGGGTGTTGAGAGCGTAAAAAACAGAGAGATTTGCTGAGTTCAGGAGGCATGAAAGGGCTGTCAGAGCTAAAGGGAACAGATATGAGAGACTTTTTTCACACGTTTTCACAAAAATTTGACAAAAATGGCCAAATTTCAACTGGGACAATTTTTAACACATATATCCTGATTTGCACGATGTTGCGTCCAGGCATAACTGATTCAACATTTGCTCTGAGAACTCAGGGATGAACCACAAATTAGTTTTATCATTAGTCTAATACATGAGATCAAGCAGGATCACGTGATTGATGGCAAGGTGAAAATCAAAGGTCATGAGATAACAGAGGGTGAAATAATGGCACTGATGTAAAGTGCAGTCATATCAGATTTTTAATAAATGTCAAAGCACTTTCATTTGTCCTTGTCATGGGATGGCTGCAAGGGCCAGTGAAGGTTTCAAAGCTTAATCTAGCCTAGATGGGCCTGGAAAATGGCTTCCAGCTGTCTAATCATTAGGGCTGATAAGGCACCCCATTCCCTCCACCTATAGACTGTCTGTAGGAAAAGGTAAGAGGCCCGTGGGGTGTTCTGGTACACCCAACTAGTTCTTTCACCTGCATTTGTCTTCCATATGGAAGACATTGAGGCTCCTTTTCGTATTTTCAGGGTGGGTGGATATTACGTAGAGGGTCTGCGTCATTTCAGTGTCTGGTTTTCTCATTATTTGTTGACAGCATCACTCTCACTCGCTATTCTCTTGTCACGCATTCTCATAAAGGTACAGCTGGGACATTTTTGGGGGCGTAAATTACACATACATTGACTGCTGCAGTCCTGGTTTGGTTTGAAGAAATTAAAATTAAAATCTATTTTCACTCTACAAGCTGTTCACTGCAGAGATAGATTATTTAAGTCTTCCAAATACACTGGTGGTCGTTCCATATACCAAACAGAGCTTAGACGTCGTTGTTCTGATTCATCAGGTTTTGGCTGGACACAACAAACCGGAGCAGAAGAAATAGTGGCAGAATCATTTGCAATGAGGCGACATGTGTAGTGACATGAGGCGAAGTAATGTGGTCATATAAAGCTGTGGGTGTTCCAAGATTGGGACATGAATGCATATGCTTTGCCATCCAAGAAGTTGTTATGCATGGTATGTGAACAATGAGATATCCTTCAAAGGGGCAAGGAATTATTGGAGAAAACCAGCAGACCCTACAGGAAACCTGTGTAGGCAGCCAATAGAATCAATATAATACCCAGTGACTGACTTCCCTGCAGTGTCCCCAGAGGACATGAACAGTCAACAAAACAGGTCAATGAGTTTCACCCTTTTGCTATGAGGATCCACCCCAATTAACTGGTCACAATTTCTATTCTTGGTGTTTGAATATTGAGGGTTTCTTTTTAAAAAAATTATTATTATTATTATTATTATTATTATTATTATTATTATTATTATTATTATTATTAATAATAATAATAATAATATTTATTATTATTATTATTATTATAATAATATTTTATTCAGCTGCGATGTCAAAAACAGGCACATCTTTACCAAAGTTTTGGGTTAATGGACTTCGGTCAGTTTTTTCTGTGACACTCACCTCTTCTTCAACAACACATATCTATCACTTTCATGTGGCTCGACATAATGTATCCTGTAAATACTGCATAATTCATGTTTTTTGTAAATCCCAGAAACACCCATGTAATGTCATCTGATACAGTGTTGGACAGCCCGTAATATTGATGAACCTGACACCTCTTGACCAAGGATGAGACTCACGGTCAATTAACTCGCAGTTGGTCAATCCCTCTGACTTAATGAACACACTGTTACTGTACACTTTATTTCCATCGACTTTTCAGTCATTCTGCTACAGATCGTGAGGATAGTCATTTCATTTTGCTGTTAAGTTGAACACTTAACCACCATCAGCACCTGAATTCATTCACAACTGCATGACACAGTACCTTTTGTTCTCACTAAAAGTGAACATGTACAGTACCGTGTAAAGAAAACACCAGGCTTGCCAGCTTCATCTGTTCACTCTATTAACACCAGTCAGAGGTCGATACAATGTCCGTCCCTTGACGCTGCTGAAGCTGTTATTTGAGGGGTATTGATTTCTTTAAATGCAGGGGTCTGGAAGCCATGCTCTCTTGTGGGAACACCAGCCTCTGGACTGTCTGAGCGTGAGAGCACCTGCCTCTGCACACCACGCAAGACAGCAAGGAGCCTCTGAAGAGACCAATGTGTGATTTGATGTTATCAATAAAATTCCCTCCTGATACAGACTGGAGTCACGACCCACTGCTGTCAGATGGAGTAGTGCTCGTGACTCACCTCACCCAAATGCGGCACTCTAGGATGCCAACACTCAATATCGCTCTAGTCTGTCTGGCTGTCTCGATCCATACAACTTAACATCTCTACTTTTTGTGTGTGTGTATGTGTGTGTGTATGTGTGTGTGCGCCCTCCAGGCTAGAAAGGTGCATGCTGGCACTTGTACAGGGAAGAATGGTCACACAGGGTGCATGCATGTCTAGAGAGGGGTCGTTTTTGAATGGAACCGACAATGGAAGTTGCTGGTTCACGTAAAGTTCTGGAGACAACAGAAAGTTCTACATTTTCCCTGTAGTTCATTTTGCCCCAAGAGATTCATTCAATGGGTTCATGTACCAAAAACTCTTTGTTCAACCCCTTCTCACCACTTACACTTAAAGAAGTTGTTTTTGTTACTGTGCCTTTAAGAGTGGTATATGCTTGTATGTAAATGATCTCCTGTCTGACTGTCTTGTAGGAAAATGTGTCTATTCACCATCAACAGATTTTATGATCAACAGTTTAGAATCTTGATTTAAAAAATAATAGTCATTTAGTTTTGTTCCGAACAAATGATCACATTCCAAAAAAAATTAACATCATACCCAAACACACACAGTCATTGTCAATTAATTCCTAATTCAAACAAAAGGATAAATATTGGCCTATTAGTTAGACCCACAATGTAAATGTTATGTCATGCTATTAAGGTCTTTCATAAAAATGAAATAGCTTAATAAGAATGAAATAACTTAAATGACTCAAACACTCACTACTCATAACATTAAATGACTGCTTGGTGAAGTAATACTGATTAGCTTGTTATTTTGTTAAATCAAGCAATGGAGGTAGTGTGGTTAATCTGTCAATATTTTAATTAAGCATAAAAAGCTTTTTCAGAGCAGTAAATTGTGGCTTTTAATTAACGTGTTCTGAGATCTGTTTGGTTTCTTTTAAAGCAAAGAGGACCATTGAGTTGTCTTTTCCAGTACAGATGTAAATAGGTTTTGGAGAGTATTGTTGAATAGTGGGAATAAGGCAGTGGTGTAAAAATACCTCTTGCAGGACAGTAAAGTGTTTCATCTGAGAGGAGTACTGAGTAATTGACTATTTGTGAGTAACTACCCTGACACTGATCATTATTATCTGGCAATTCGAAAGATTCTATCTTTGATCTGAGATATCATTTCGAGTCCTATGCCGACATCACCGCTTTGAGACCCAAACACTGGTCTGCCTTCCACTTGTCTCCTCTCATCAGTGACAGATTGTTTTGCTTTGGAAACAGCTCCGACCTCACCCTCTAAGAGCACATACTCACCTCAGAGCTTTGGGTCTGTGTGTCTGTGTGTGTGTGTGTGTGTATGTTTGGGGGCACTGTTATTGTCTACATGCTGGTGGTCCAGCACCACATTTGCCTTACAAACAAACTGGGCCCTTCATTGCTCCAGCCCTCAGCCCAGTGTTAAATAAATATGCCTGGACTATCAAAAGAGCTCGCAAGGCGAGTGAAAAATCCCTCACCCAGCTTGTCAACCTCTCCCCAACTTGACGAATTCGTGTTTTCTGTTTGTGTTTCCAATTAAGTGCAGCAGATGGGTGGGTGGAGAGGCCCTTATGCATGTCCTGCTGACAGAGTATTTGTCTCTCTCCTGTGATGCACACATTGTGAACAGCAGACACGATCAGTCATAGTGATGGACAATGAGAGCGGCCAACGCACATGCTACTGCAGTAGAGTGAGTTGTTCATGCCAGGTGATATAGAGGTTTTTTTTTTAATGTGGTTCCAGTTTAATGTGAAGGCACAATAAGTGTTTGGATGAGGGTCAGCTTCATAAATATTCAGATCCATATTATTCTTATTCACATTCTTCTTCGTTTAGTTGTCTTTCTCGGCATATCGAAGTTGGAAGTAAATACTGAAAATGAGTGCACACTTTCAGATTTAGTTTGAGGGGATTTCCAAAACTGGCTTAGAGCATAGAGCACAGAGGTTTCAGCAAAAAAGCACCTTTCAATTCAGGGTCTCAAAAATAACTGGACAACCAAATAATGAATTTAAACACATGCTTGCAAATCCTTTGAGGTCAATGACTGCCTCAAGTATGGTTCCTACAGACATCACCTGAAGCTGGTTCTGTCAGGGCTTCCCTGCCACTGTCTTCAGTTCCTTGTTCTTAGTAGCATTTTTTGGTTTTCCCTAAGTTAATAAAAATACAATGTCTAGGGCTCATACATCTGAGTCCACAGATAGCATAGTCCGCACTCTTGAGAATTCATTAAGTCAGCATTAACATCAACAAATATAAAGGAACTGGTTCCACTGACACCCATACATGCCCACTGCATAACAATGTCTTCACCTTGACAGATCATTTGGTTTGCTTTGGATGAGCAGTTCTTTCCCTTTATACTCCTTCTCTCTTCCCACCGTTCTGGTACAAGTTGATCTTCTTGTTATCTGTCCATAAGATATACAGACTTTTTAGATGCTTTTTAGCATCTCTTATATAGGATTCCTGTTTTTAAACCCTCTGAATTTATTTTTAATAAATCTTCTCTGATTGTTGACTTTGACACAGATCCATGTACACGTACAGGTTGTTCTCAGTCTTGCCAGTTTGATTGTTTTTTCATTAGTTAAAGAACTATTCTTTCATACAACAAAATTGTTTTGCATGTTGTTCAGCATCTTTTGATGCTTCTGAGCTCACCGGTGTCATATCTGTCTTTAAAAATGTACTAGATAGTTATTTTTGCTGTCTCTCGGATCTGATATTTTATCTTAATATGGCTGAAATGCTCTAAACTACGTTTAGGGGGAAATATGAGGATGTTTTAGGTCATACTTATGCAGGAATTAAGAACATTTAAAGGGCTCACAAACTTTCAATTCCTACTGTACTTTACCAAAGTGTGCACTTTGAGCTCATTTTCTTTATTCAGTCTCTCATATTGTGGTACACAGCAAAAATACCAATAACCATAATGTGCAAATATTTATGGATCTGACTATATATACTAAAATTATGTATTAAGGGAAGTATGAGGAGAGTTGTAAAACCTTTTTATGAGCCTCAGTATTTTTGTATGAGCCCCAGTAAATCTTGATATAAGACATCCATAACATATGCATCAAACAAAAGTGTAGAAATCCTCTACTTATTTGCAAAATGAATATTACTGTGTCAAATACTAAGAGAAAACTCCACTACCAGTGTGTGTTGTAACAGCAGGTGGAGTAAACAATTTATTCCGATATTTTCATTTTAAATTGCAGAAGACATACAGGAAACTGTACATTTTAAAGCAAATCATCAGAACATTTGAAACTCATACAACTTTGGATGTGTGAGTGCGTGTTAATTTTTGCAGCTCACAGTAACTCATATTGTTTTCTATACCAATGGTTCTCAACCTTTCAACATTAAGGCGCATCTGTTTATCACAGCATGTTGCCAAGGCCCACTTGGACACATTAAATGATATTAAATAACCAATTGCGGACCAATAGCCTTTCTCAATATTAGATTCACGACCCAATCAAAAGCCTTTGTGGCTCATCAGTGGTCCACTGCCAAGTGGTTGAGAACCCTGGTTCTAAACCACACTGACTGCATGACCTTAATAAAGAGTTAGGGGCATTTGGAGTGAGAAGTTTTAGGAATATACTTTTCAAATTAGGAGACTACGGATTTCTTTGGTGAGCAATGCTAGTCTTACATCTCTGATGTTAAATTTCGTTAAAAAAAAAATTTGACCCCAAAAGTGTTTTGGCTGACCATGATTTTTGTTTGTCAAACTATACTATCATTGTGCATTAATGCGAGTACTAACCAATTTATATTGTACTTTCTTACCTCAAAGTCTTTATATTTCTTTTAGCTCAGGAGGATGAGTTTGCGGTATTTTTTCTGATAAGAGGGACTGGGCATGTTACAGTGTAGACTGTTACAAACCAACCCATTCTACCACAAATGAATACCACACCGTCAATACGTAAATGTAATATATAATGTAAATAATTCAACTTTCAATTGTAAATTAAAATTGTACAATTTGTTTGGCAGTTGCTAAACTGCAGGTAAGGTTACCCTAACAGAGACCTGTCATGTCTGCCTGACATAAACAAGACTGCCATGTGACAATACAAACAGGGAAGAGGACTCCCTGTCCCAGCCATCCATACCAGAGTCCCTATCATGATGAATGAGCAGGGCAGACCTGTCACATGCTGATTGTATGACACCGCTGAGGGTCCACAGGACTACACAGCGACATGCCTTCTGCCAATCATGTCCTCACAATCTGCAGCCTGAGAACATGATTGGCTAATAGGAGCGCTGTTACTGTTCACTTGATAATTCTCATTTCAACAATCTGGACCAAGCTGTGTTGCAAAGAGAAACTGTTTAGTCAAATGTGATGAAACGAGGGCAACATGTTTGTATGAAGATTTGTTTGAACTTTAAATACAAAGCTATACCCTCTCCATGCACACATATTTCATATGGTGACGAAGTACACCACAGGTCATAAACTGAAGGAAACATACTTTAACCCTAAAAATAGTTCAAGCAGTCTAGATATATAACATTTCAAAAGTGTGTATGCAAACAGGTCTGTTGGCCTCAGAGTGCTATGCTGCAGAAAGGGAACTTGGCCTCAGCTACAGTGAAGATGGATGAGAGTATGACAGCTTTCTCTTCTCTCTCCCATCTCTATGGGAGGCTCGTTTTGGGCTGTGTGTGTGTGTGTGTGTGTGTGTGTGTGTGTGTGTGTGTGTGTGGATAAATGAGAGAGAGAGAGAAGTAAAGAGAGAGAGAGAAAGATATGGAAAGACAGCAAGACTGTGTGTGTGTGTGTGTGCGTCTGGGCTTGCACTGTGTAAACTCGCGGCGAGAGATCCCAGGCTTGGGGAAGATAAAGACTTCTCACTAGAATGTAAACACTCTGTGAAGTGGCGAGGGGGGCAGCTGCAGTCACACACAGACACTTTGAAAAGAACCCAACGTGGGTCAAGGTTAAGCGGCACACACTTTAAGGACTGCTTTCCCTCTTAACCCTCTCCGAGTAGCGGAGCAGTCATGTAACGATGAGAAAGGAAAAGATAACATCTTATAAAGCCTCAGAGTATGAAAGTGATGGCCTTTGCACACAAAGATCCATGAACAACAGCTACTTGGTCCTGTTTACCATAATGCTGCAAATCTAGGACAGTCTTAAAAATAAAGGTGCCAAAATGGGGTCTCTGGAGCAACGCTTTAGCGCTATTTTTGGCTCTTTCGAGCACTTTTCAGTGGACAATTAATTTCTCACTGACAATACATTAAGAGACTTAGGCTTTCTCCCCTTTAACTAGTTTAAATATGTCCCCCGAAGAGTTGGTACATGTATGTGTTCACTGGCCATAGTAAAAGGGATCAGAATGTGATTTCCTTGCAAGTAATGTCACTGCTCTCCAGCAGACTGGGGTTCAGATTCCATTCATGTCATGTACAACTAGAGTCTTTGGGCAAGACTCCTAAAATTACAATAATTTACAATCATCTACACAAATTACACATAATAATAAAAACCTCCACCTAATGTTGTGTAGGTCCCCTTCATGCTATTAAAACAGTCATGGAATCCACACAACCCCTAATGGTGTGCTGTATATGGTACCAAGACATAAGCAGCAGCTTTTTTACATACTGAAAGTTGTGAGGCCTTCATGAATTGGACTAGTTTGTCCAGCAAACTATGAAGAGGTGTACTTGGTCTGCAACAATATTAATATTAAAACAAACAAAATGATGAAGGAATGCAGGGAATTATGCAGTAAATTAAAAAAAAAGTTAAACAAACCAGAATCTGTTCTGTCATAAGGAAATGATGGACTGTTGTTTTTTTACTGAGTTCAGTGGTTCTTGCCATAATGTGCAGTAAAACCGTAGTGGAACAGGATCACTAACCTTGGACCAACCCGACTCACAGCTGATGATCCCAAACACAGTAAGAAGGAGAGAAACTCCACTAATGAACTCTTGAGGAAGAAACTCCTGTTCATTAAACACCATTCCAGGTCGATTCCTCTTGAATCTAATTGAAAAAATGCCAAAAGTGTGCAAAGCTGTAATCAGAGCAATAGGTGATGTTTTCAATATTAATCTACAATGTAGTCGATAATAAAAAACAAAAGGAATCTTTGAATGAGAAAGTGTGTCCAAACTTTTGACTGGTAGTGTGAATGCCAGGACTTTCCCAGCAGAACATTGTCCAGAGCATTGCACTTCCTCCGCCAGCATATTTTTCTCATATAGTGAATCCTGGTGCCATCTCTTCCCCATGTAAGTGATGAACATACACTCGGCCATCAACATTATGTAAAAGAAAATGTGATTTATCTTTCGTTGCTCCATAATCTAGTTCTGATGCTCACACCCCCTGTTTTATGGTGGATGAGCAGCATGGGCACTCTAGTAAGTCTGTGACTTCACAGTCCCATACACAGCAAGCTGCGATATACTGTGTGTTCTCATATGTTTCTATCACGTTTCTATAAACGTGCAGTAAGTAGTTCGGCTATTAGTGTGTTATTGGACTAAACAGGTTACCTTTGTCCCCCATGTGCATCAGTGAGCCTTAGTTCTTGCTGCCAGTTCAGAGATAAATGCAACATCATGCTGAGATATGATTTAAGAGAAACAGTGAATTTGTTTTTCTTAGAAAGATAGATAGTGTAAACTAAGCTTTCACCTAGTACTGCTGTTTTGTTTTGGCAACTAAAATGAACATTTTTTTTTTTATTGTAACACCCCTATGACCAGTCCAGATATTTAGACTCACTGATTTTATCCATATACTCTTTAAACTAAGTGAGATGCTGTAGAGTTATATTGTTACAATGCTAAAATAAAATTAGCACACAAAAATTTAACATTTCTCCACCCCTGCAAAACTGCTTCAATTTTTTTACACTCTGTTCAGTTCAGTCCTGTATATCCAGTGACACAGGCCCAGAAGTTTCCAGCAGTCCAGTGAAAAAAGTCTAAGCACGCATCAGAAGAAGACTTTAAAAATCAAAACAAAGAGTCAGTATGCTGGACTTGACCTAAGTGGGGGGAAGGAGTGCGGGTGGCTCCTACATCGCATTTGATGGATGGAATTATGAAAAATGGCAGTCCAGTTGCAGTCCAGTCCTCTGACTCAGCCTCAGGCCTGGAATGCAGATGAATGACAAGTCAAAACACTATCACAAGAAGACAAATAGAAGTGATTACATTAGCAAGGAAAAGTGTGGAGAAAAATCATGTACGAGGGCCAGGTTGAGACACTGGATATCAGAAGTGAAGCCTTTTGTTCCACTTTGTAATTTCTACAAAGGCTTAAGTCTTATCTTACAGCGTGTATACAGTTTCATGCTTATCTCTCATTCATTTGACTCTGGAAGAGATTGATGAAAGTGCAGGTGGTTGGTCAGCACTTATGTTTGAAAAATTCTCCATGTTCGTTTAGTCTCCTTTTGAGGATCAACCGCCTGGGCATGTTTAGAAGGAAATTCTTTATGTTGAAAGGCTGCAATCGTAATAGATAAGGGAAAATGGCGCTAACCGCTTTGTGAGATCCATGGCTCTAGGTCCACAGCTGTATATATTATTAAAATGCTTCATGTTTAAAATGAGGATTATAGGGCTAGGAGGGGAAAAATAATAAAATTAGGGCTGCAAAATATTATTTTGATAGTCTGTTACTGTGGGGGGGGGGGGGGGGGTTCAATAAAATGCAATTTAAAATAATAATTTTATAAATGTCTTTTATGGACTTGTGCTCTAAATTTCAAGAAAAGAAGTTAAATACATTTAAAAAATGTCTCACAAAGTAATGTTCATAAAGAGTAAAGTTCACAAAGCTGGTTTATTTTACGTCTTCCACTGTAAGAGACGAGAGAAATAGCTAAAATAAGTATTACAACAAATATGTTTAACATTACAGATCTTCATTCTATAGCATCATTTAACTGGTTTAAGCTGCTAGTATGATTTTTTTTTCTCTAAATGATACATTTGTGTGAAGCGGTACCAGCGTGAGCTGAAGGTATTTTTTCACACAAAAGCTATGCTCACGGAATGAGCTGTGCTTTATGCTAACTAACTAGATTAATCTGACTATCTCATGTACAAAATACTACGACAGAACAAACTTCTGAATGCTCAATTGCTTTTCAATGTAACTGCCAAATTTTTCTATTGAAAAAACTAATACTTCTTAGAATGCTGCAGTGACTAATGTACTAATTGAATCAGCATGAGCTACGGTGATGATTTTGTTAGAATTATATTCGTTCAGTGTGACAAACTGCTTTATTTTTCTTTTAGCATAGCCAAAGGTTTGTGTTTTTCCATGGAAAGATAAATCATATCATGTTATAAGTGACCACATTAACCTCCATCAGAAGAAAATTCTCCCAGACTTGACTTCTTTTTCAGCCTTCTGCCATAAGTGTTGCTAAATGCACATATAAGTAGAACCCTGTAGGTGAATGTCTGCCCTCTTCATGACATTAGCCAACTCCAGATTGGTCGACACTCTAAAAATGAAAGTGAACAGCAAAGGAAATTATTCATCATTGGCATCAATGATAATGCAAAAATTATTGTTGCAGCATTGTCTCCCAATATGTATGGTTTAAATCCAAGTCCTATAGTTTAATTTTTAACAATTATTAGATTGACACTCTAGCCAAAATTAAACGTACAATAGTCATCTGCTGTAAACATCATTAGAAGTAAACATTAAGATTATGCGAAGGTTCTTTATATTATTAAAAGGTTCTTCACACTCACATGTATAATTCACAAAAAAAAAAGATTTTTACGGGAACTAAAACAGTCCTTCTATTGCAGTGACTTCCTGCCCTTAACGTTTCACTGTAACGTAAAGGCTAAAATACCTCTTAGTCGGTTAGATGTTTAGGACCACGGCAGAAAAATGTCCAGAGCAGGAGGGCCTCCAGGACCAATGCTGGAAACCACTGTTCTGTGGCATCACTCAAAGAACTGTTTATGGCACATTCTCTGTATGAATCAGTGACTAGGCCTAGATTCAGTACTGATTGACACCTCATTGATGCCCAGTGTTTGCATGATGTATCTGTGCAACACATCCAGTAGCAAGAGAACACTGAATGAATGTTGATAAAAACTGCCTATTTTACAAATAATATATGCTAAAAAAAATAGCTGCATGCAGTGATCATTGGGGTCCAAGCAAAATACAGACTTGGATTCAAAACCCTGTATTCCATAAGCATTCTCCACAAAACCAAACTCAGTGAAATCCTGTTTAGGGATTGTTTACTCGTTCTTCAGGCATGGGGTTTAAATGAGAAATCTGCTTGGCAACTGAACACCCCACTACTGTATGATTCCACAGTCATATAATCACTGAACAAACATAATAAATCTGCCCACATTGATTGATTCACATGTGGCAAACATACTGCGCAATATCTTGCAGAATCCACATATTTAATAAATTATGAAAATCCAGAAACTGGATGAAAACTGAAAAGGTAACATCATTTTCCACAATATGATCACATGATTTATTTGTGTTTAATGGACACCACCTAGTGACCAGTGGTTTTGTCATTGATTTAAAGTGTGAAAGAATGATGTGAATAAGATGTATACACTTTTAAGATTACATAATTATTGACCAATGTTAAGTCTACCAAATACAGCTTCATTATTTCAATTACTGCGTGATCCTTAACACCTCTCATATAAAGTAGCATAAAAAGCAAAATGCAAAGTTTTTGTTTAATTGCTGAAAGAGTGCCAGTCCTTGGTGGACCACCTTAAAATCAAGTGCTACTTTAAGCATAGTAAGAAACCAGGTTACAATAAGCTGTAGGTGTGTTTTTAAACTAAGTTCCACCTTGGAAGGGCCTTGTGACCATATTAATATTTTTTGATAATTACTAAACTTCAGACTCTTGCTTACAGTACACACCCTTACCGTGAGGTGTTATTATCTGTTGAAGTCCAAGGAAGAGGAATTAATAATTGGCATAGTTTGACACAAATGCCTTGACAATCAGGCAAAACACAAGGACTATTTGGCAAAAGAGTATTTGACATAATATGAAACATTTAACCATTTGTGGGAGAAGCATAATGTTCCAAACTGCAGTTTGGTTTGGTTTCCATGAATAAATAAAATGTGTCTAAGTTTTACTGTTCAGAAGTTATGGACACAAACTCAAACAGCTTTGCTGTAGTTCCACTATCTAGTACAATGTGGGTCTTTTTGTTTGCTCCCTACTCCTTTTTTAGCAAAGAATCATAATAGAAAGCATAAAAAGGAAAAGAAAACATCCATGTGATTTCAGTTGGGTTCCATTACACTTGGACCACCAAATCTACACAGATTTCTTCAGAGGAAAAAATAAATAAATTTTGGATTAATATCACAATTTCATAAACTGTACTGTGGATTAAATATCACAATATTGTATTGTGAGGCTTGTAGCACTTCCACTTGTAACAGAATACATCTGTGAGATATGTTTGTGTGCTTTTGTTTGTCCCTGTGGGGGTTAGCTTCAATAGCTTCTTTAGCTTCATTGCAATCAGCTAGATTAGCCTCGCCTGGTGTAATTAGGAGGAATGGCTTATACTCACACTCAAATATAAAGGAGATACACTCTGTGGCGGTTGCACTGTCTACACTCAGCTAAGTATTCCTTCTCATTTTTATTCTGTTTAATTTATTTATTACTACAGATAATGTGCATCACTCCTATACCTGTTCATATATCCTGCAGGCCAAGAAGATACATTCCATGTCGGTGTGGGAGAAACCACAATAACCCCTCTCTGCTGCTTTTTCTCCCCAGCCTTCTACAGTAGTTCATGGTGGTCTGTGGAATTGCCAGTGCTGCATCAAGAAAGCTGACTTCATCTCTGGACTGGTGTCTCTCCAATCTTTCCACTTTCTGGCCCTCACAGAGACCTGGATTACGCCAGAGAACTCTGCTACTCCAGTTGCTCTCTCCTCTGCCATGTCCTTCTCTCACACTCCTCGCACTACAGGCAGAGGAGGGGGTACAGGTTTGCTTCTCTCACGTAGTTGGCGATTTTTGCCTCTTAGTCTCTCCCAACACAACATCTCATCCTTTAAATTCCATTCTGTTACAATTACTATCCAACTAAGCTCCATATCATTGTCCTTTACCGCCCACCTGGTCCTCTGGACATCCTCCTGAGCTCATTTCCTGATGATGAGTCTCTACTCATCCTCCTCTGGGACTTCAATCTGCCAGGTGACAAGTTGAAGACCAGTGAGCTTGTGATGCTCCTATCGTCCTTTTGCCTGTCCCTCTGCGGTTCTCCTCCTACCCACAAATCAGGCCACACTCTTGACTTAGTATCGACCAGGTCTCTTCCTATGTTCAATATATTGTACAGTCCTTTACATGTCTCTGGCCATCATCAAATTTCCTCTTCAGGCCTCTTCGTCTCATCCCCCACGTATGCCTACAACTACCTGCAGAAATCTTTCCTCTCTATCTCTGCCCACTCTCTCCTTTGCTGTTCTATCTTCCTTTTCTCTCCCTAACTTCACTACCCCCTGTCCATCTTCAGTAGAATCGGCAACCAATGACCTTCTCTCATCTCTCCACAGCTCAATTAATCTACTCTGCCCCTTGTCTTCCAGACCCAGGCATGCCTCTCTCCCAGCTCCATGGCTGTCTGAGGTCCTGAGGAGTAACAGAAGGGAGCTGAGAGCAGCTGATAATGGCAGAAAATGCTTCATGACTGTGATCTTAATCCAAGATTATTTCTTGGATTAAGAAATTTTTCGCTCTCTCTAATCCAAATTTACCACTGATTTAACTTCTGCAAAGTCTTCCTTCTACAGGATGAAGTTGAATCTGCATTCAATCCTCGAAAGCTGTTTACCACATTTTTGTCTCTTCAGTCTCCATCTCTCCCTGTTCTTTCAGCTTTCTCACCTGAAGACTTTGCTGTGTTTTTTGATGCGAAGATTGAAGACATTGGCAGATCCTTCCCACTGATCGTCAAGCTGCCTGTCAGCCAAAGACAAGCCAATGCTACCCAGTTTCTTGGCTTCTTACCTCTCTCTTGAGGATGTGGCATCGCTTCTGATGTCCAGCAAACCAACCACATCTTCGCTCGACCCTGTCCCGTCGAG
>JBBJLR010000087.1:11354919-11366602 GCA_037577145.1 Brachypetersius gabonensis
GTGCAAGGAAGAAAAACCCTCATGCAAAAGGTTTGGAAAAAAATCCGCTCCCGGAGCCCCCCCCCCCCCCCCCCCCACTTACCAAGCTCTTTCTCATTCTCTCTCTCTCTCTCTCTCTCCCTCTACTAACCCCTCCCCACCCACACAAAAACAGTGGACAGTGGATGAGGAGGAGCAGTGATAACCAAACTCCCCCCAGTGGTGGTCCAGTCAAAAAACAAGTGCAGTGTTACAACCTCTGGATGACCCCTCTTAAAGGAGGACTCTGCTTATTTTTAAGGCATGAATAGGAAAAGGGTGAAACGCTTACATTTTGCATGTTAAACTGTTAATATGATGGAAAATTAGCCTGTTTTGCTAAAAGGCACCCGTTAAGCACACCAAGCAACCTGCTGCAGCAGTGATTCATCAGGAAACAAGATTATGGCTTTTCTGTGACAGCTTAGACAATGAATTGTTCATGGCCAGTCCTTCCCTACACAGTACACCACTACATTTCCTCCAAAAAAACGTAGCTATATCTAGGATACCCTGTCTACACTCGCCATCACCAAACACACTATTCAGTGTGAGGCTAACATGGCAGGAATTCGATTTCCGCCTCTGGTATTGACACAGCCGTTTGGGAGCCTGGCCAAAGATGCCAGTAACAGAAGCATGTTCACAGACTGGCCAAAATGACCCCCAATTAAAAAGCAATGGTAAAGGCCCTTTACATTTTCTGCCTTCACATTAATAGCACTGGAATTTCCATAAAATCCCTAACGAGTAAGACCAAAACCAAGAGCATATTATAGCCATACTTTACATAAACAACTGGTAATGGATCCAAGACAACTTCCGTCTCTGTATACACTCTTATATTCATGCTATCCGTATTAAAAAAGTAGCCTAATTAGACTATAATTGATAGATATGAAAACATTGAACGTCTAGATGATCTGCTGTTTTTAAATCAATTTTTAAATCAAATTCAGCGCTTCTCCGTACCTTTTTAAGATCTCACCAAAGGAAAAATAATGCTGTCTATGCCATGCAGCAATGCAAAACTCAAATATGGCAAGTATTATTGTCTATTTTATACAAACAAGGTATGCATGTTCAAACATAAGATAAACATTTATTAGTCCCATAAGTGGGAAATTTGCTTTGTCATGGCAGAAAGCGGACAGAAACAAAGGTAAGAGCAGCAACAAGAAACAATAGAATAGAATAAAATACTATACCAACAGTAGAGTATAAAATACAATATACAGTCTAGAAATATAAAAATGGACATCTGTATTGTAATAAATATACATATACATATGTGAAAAGTCAGCTTCTGATCACAGGGCGATTGTTGCCTGGATATATTTGGTGGGTGGACTATTCTGAATGAACATAATACATACAGTGACAGTTTAAGTCTAGTATTTAGGATGGACAAGGTTATACCTCTATACAACATTTATGAATAGATCATGTGATGTCTTAAGGATATGTGAAACCCTGTTCCATGATACAACTGTCTTGCATGCTATTTAAAAAATGAGGTGGGTGTTGCTGAACCAACGGTTTGAGAAACATACATAACTGAGAGGCAACAAAAATAAACAAAAAAAACTGCTCCTGAATTGAGCTGAACGTAGACAAAAGATTAACAGTGGAAATGAAACAATGTGACACGACAATCACAAAACAGTTTGACTTGGGCGGTCTATTTTACCATCTAATTAGACAGTCTAGCCTCAAATAATGTAGTCTGGATGTTCTCTCACAGACAACTGCCAAAGAAGACAACAAATTTGGCTTTCAGAACCTGCTCCTCACACGTCTACCATGCTGCTTCTGGCTTGTGGCCTGTCATCAGCGCTCAAGGAAAAGGCAAGACGCGAACTGTAAATACACAAACCGGTTAGCTACTAACTGCTCCATGCCATGGCAACATTCACTCAGCAAATGTGCAACTTCTCACCAGTCGTCCATGTCATAGAGCATAAGCTACTCCTTGTTTCCAAGTACATATCTGTAACACCGCACCTGATACACTGGGTATAATATAATACACTTCAATATACTAATATAAAAAGCATATATCATTCTGTTACAATACATAAGCTATATAAAACAAAAATATGTTCAGTTAGACTCCAATTTGATAAGGCACATGGGAAAACATGACTTTTTACTAATCTCACAACTGCTTACTCTTTTATTTATTGTTTTTTGTTGAAGAGTTTAAAAATTCTCAACATTGTCATCTTAAGTATTTTTTTCTTTGCAGAGGGTAAATGCATTGTATTATACTTTTTCCTGTAATTCTTTAATGTGTTTGTATTCTATGAAGTGGCTACATTAACTCTGCAGCTTCCCTTTGAGGTTAAGAAAGAGCCCACTCTCTCCCTCTCTCTTTCTCTCTATTCCATCTATCCTTCTAAACTGTCTTCAGTCCACCGCAGCGTCCCCAGTCCCCAAAGCCAAATCAAGCACTTATCAGTAAGACTGGGATAAATATCCTCACAGTGATCAGGACTACAAGGTTTGTAAATTATCTTTACCTCCGTTGTTGTGCAACAAACAAGCGTATTTGTTATGCTGTGCACTGGTTTTAAAATAGGTAAACAAACAAATACAACAAATACTAAACTAATTGTTTAGTGAGTATGTTTTCTAATGGTATTTACCTAAAACATCAAAAGTAACTGCATTTTAAAAAAAAAACTTTCTGTATTCTGAACATGTTTTCTCTATACTTGTATTCCATTACATCTCAACTCTGCATACATACACACCCACCTACACACCCACACACACACATCCACACACACACACTCACACACCCACCCACTTACACACCCACCCACACACCCACTCACACCCCCACCCACACACTCACCCACCCACACACCCACACCCACTCACACCCACACACACACACACACACTCACCCACCCACACACACACACACACTCACCCACCTACTCACTCACACACCCACCCACACACCCACTCACACCCACTCACACACCCACCCACACACACACACACACACACACACCCACACACCCACCTACACCCCCACACTCACCCACCCACACACACACACCCACACACACACACACTCACCCACACACACACTCACCCACCCACCCACTCACACACCCACACAACAACCCACACACACACACACACCCACAAACCCACCCACTCACTCACACACACACACACACACACACTCACACACAAACACACAAGCGTTGTAGATCTAGAAATGTCCTAAAGTAGCAGTGGTATCACTTGGATGTGTCACTTGGACAATGATTCAAAACTGAGTGAATGGCATGCTTTGCAACCACTGGAAAATCAACTCTGAACTCGCTAAATCACTACACAAATTTTACCTACATGAATTCTTGTGTGTACACCTGGCATTGCGTTTGTTACCGCCCTCCCCTCCACCTATCCCTCGCTTTCCAGGGACATCCTCTGACCAAACAAGATACAATATGTGACTGTTAAAATGTGATCTAAAATATGACTTTTAGTATGAGAATGAGTAAGGATGTGTATCAACAACAACAGAATTAATTTGCTACCAGTTTCTGACTGGTGAAATAAGCTCCAGGACAATATATACGGTGCTGATATCAGTATTTATTATTTTTTAGCATTAATCTATCATTAACCATCTGACAATTCCAGTATAAATGTTGCATAAATACTGTTACATTTGTTCACAGATTTCTTATGATATCTTTATTTTTTGCTCCAAATTATGGAGAGTAGTATCAATAAGAGTATTGGAATAAGTTTGAGTATTGATAAGTAGTGTCAGTATCATTATTTGTATCACTAAGATCCTAACAATACCCTTCCCTATGAAAGAGTGGTAATAAAAAAAATATTAACAGCATTACACTGATACTGACAGGCCAATAGTCTTTCTGTCTACACTTTTATCTAGAAAACAATACTGCACTGGCATATTTACTGTCAAATCAATCAGATTTTAAAATTGCTATTCTAAATATTCTGTATATGGCCAGAATGGGCAGCGAAATGTGAATTCCATTAAAAATTAACCAGCCTGTGTGTAGCCGCTTTAAAAGCCCTGTTTGACGTTTACAGGGGTGCAAGGATCCCATCTCTGAGAACCTAACACTCAACTTCTGCTTGAATCCTATCTTTTTTTAATTCAAGTACATGTCAAATGCATTAGCATAAAACTCTCACAAATTATCCCCTTAACCTTGCATGAAAAATACCGTAGACGCACTGCACGCTCCCCTTCAGTCCTTGAAGCCCTCACATGCTGAGGTAAGACTCAGACCTTAATAAAATAACCAGATTTTAATGAATAATACTGTTATTATTTTCTTTGCTTAATAAGGAACAGGAAATGATGTACTGATATCGGGATGTAGCTCAGTGGGTAAGATACTTGCCTCTGGACCAAGAGGTCATGGGTTCGAATCCTACCTTCAGCATCCCACCACTGGGTCCCCTTAACCCTAAGTTGCTCCAGGGAGACTGTCCACTGTAGATAGGGAATGGAAGTCGCTTTGGATAGAAGCGTCTGATAAATGCCGTAAATGTAAAAACACTATTACATTACACTATTATATAAGTCTCTAGCAACCTTAACATGCTCATGTGTACAGGCTTTTGACAATCCAGATATACCCTCTTAAGAATAGCTTTGTAAATGCTATTTTTAATCAGTGTGGAATTTTCCCAAAATGTGGAGATTCCTTAACCTTTAAGAAGATTTTTCACATTCATCTGTCGTGTTTACAAAACAGGTTCTTTAGGGGAGGCCTGTTTAAAGTTTGTTCCTCTTCGTACTCAGTAAGAGCACTGGGAAATAAGAACGCCACAAATTAGATTCGATGAGTGAGTGTGAAGAATCTCACCCTTTTTAATGAAGTAAAGGCCCTTTGAAGAACCGTCCAATTGGTGCACATCTTGGTACCATTATTATACCTGTCACACTCACCTCTCTCTTACAAATATGGACTTAAAACAATGTTTCTATAGACTCACTCAAAGGTTCTCTGGGCCTTTTCTTTTTTAAAGTGTTTTAAAGTGTACGGTGTAAGGTGAATGACAAGTACTTCAACATTAGCATTTACCACAAAGCGAAACCAAAAAATCCTGCATAATGCTGTTATCAGTGATCCATTAGTGCCTTTGAAGTGGCTGGGGCAGGAGTTCTCATCCATTACATTACAGGCTTGAGTTTGGGTCCTGTCAGAGGAGAGGGCTGTCTGCCGCGGGTGCCTGTTCTTTGTCTCCCATCATGCTGCTCTCCGACTTCACCACACTTCTAACTCTCTCCCCAGGCTCCCACTAACGCGAGCCACAGAGCTTGCGGAGTAACTCGCTGCAGATTTTCAGGTTTCCCTTTCTGCGCTTTTTATCACTCCTCTGGGCTCATCCTCACCCGATTCTGTCTGCCCCTCTTCTTTTGCTTTGTTCTGGCCGGGTTTGGATCACAATAACTCAAGAACTGCCAGTGTGTCATGTCTGAGGAATAGATATAGGAACATGCTGGGAAAAGGCATTGAGATCTAAAACGCCTTGCAATCACTGTAAAATATAAGTTTGCAATATCTAATACTGAAAATATGATAGCAACAAATCTTGGATGAATGGTTAGCTCACTAAAGAAAAAAAAACACTATAAGCAACCATTCAGCATAGTGGTTAAAGAATCATATAAGGCTTTAGAGGAACCAAATGTGGTTCTTCTAGGGCACTTCTCCAAAAAAAACAACCCTTTTGGGCACCCTTATTTTTAAGCCTGGCTCTCAGTGTGCAGTTGCAGTCCATTCTCCACCACACCTGCACCAGACATCCAGCAAAGAGAAATGGAAAACGCTGGTCAGGTTGCCATGTTCTCACAAGTGTAGGTAGATACATTACCCGCATTACCAGAGAGAAGGGCCTACGCCATTTATGGCACACTCATTGCCTCATTAAAAAATGATAGGAGATTAACTGTAAAAAGACGAGCAACGGTTTCCAAAGCAGCAGGATGACACTTTTACAGCGAAAAACACTAGGGCTTCTAAAGTGACAGCAGATAAGGTGAAAGAGATGGGGGCACATACGGGAGGGTTTTTTCTGTCTTACCTGTTGTATTGGTCCAGCAGGAAGTGGATTTCATTGGCACGTTATTCACGTGTAGCATGTGAACACAACTATGGTTAATTCCTTCACATCGTTTCATTTTAAACGAATAAAGCAATATATAAAAACAGTTACACGATGCAAGTAAAAGTGTACACTGTCTGAACAGAACTGCCTAAATTAAACCCTGACATTCAGTATCTGTACTTCTGTACATTATCTTTCATTCTTTAAATGAAAGAAAATTTGCCGTGTAGTCTGACAGAATTTTCCAATACAGTCCTAGATTCACCTTGCTGACCAGGCACCCTGTATTGTTTCTCGAAACACGTTTATTGAGAAATAATAGCACAATGGCAATGCAATATCTACAAGACACTTCTGTCAGCATGCATGTGGAGATTTACCATTAAGGCCATCAGGCTTGCGGCCGACTCAAAGACCAGGTGCAGGATCTGCTATGACGGGCCGAGATAATGTTCTTGTCTCAGCACTGGCACTCATTCTTTTTAAACTTTGGAAGTCAGTTTAACGCATTAGTTTAAATTCCTCAGGATTTGGATACTGAGGATACTAAGAGAGCTAAATAGGAGCACAGTGGGAACACCAGTCCCGAAATGCAGGCCAATCAAGATGATGGAACAAGGTCCAGATGGCCGATCTTTCCTGACTATTGCCTCCCTAGTCAGTCCGCTTATCTGAGGCTTCACTTCACTTCAAGGCACCACTGACAGCAGTGTTAATTAGCACCTAGACCCTGTTCCAGAGGCCAAGGAACCCCAGTTGGCCACTACCCGTGAACCCACTGGGCAATGATCCAGGTGAGCATTTTTTTGAGCATCTTGGGCGGATATGTACCTTGTACCTATTACATCCAGTAAATATGTACAATAGAGTGTAGGTTTGGTGTTAAGGGGACAAGAAGTATGCAACGTTGACCAAGAAGTACGGACGTCAGTCACAAAGGCAGCTGCATATACAGATTACTGGAAATTTACAGCAGGAATTAAGGCTATATTGCAGTGCAAACATTGCTGAAATATAAAAATATTGCTTCACACTTGCATTGTATCTTGATATAAAATTACAACATTAAAAACCTTCTCAGTAGCACTACAAAGTTCATTTTACATTAAACCAAAAAATGTTTTACAGTATACATACCAAATAAAAAAAACATGCACTAAATTGTGCACCATGGCTCCTTACTCTCTTTGTTATATTATATGCTTCATATAGGATATAGTATTGGCTCTGTGTTTTACACACAAATAGGACATTATCTGTCCAATTAGGAACTGGACACATGCAACTGAATCCCAAATGGAATTCAGCACTGTGTGCAGGAGCCAGTATTTAAAAATGTTATGTAGTTTTAGGACCAAGGAAAAGACATTAAAGTTACCAAAATGTTTCCAAAAAGCCAACAATGGAAGAACATGTATAGTATTTCCTTCATTAGTGCTTGATGAGACAAAGTGTCACCAATTATTTGCCACTTATTCACATTCTGAATGAAAAAATACCATGTAATTCTCAAATCCATTAATAGTACATATGTATATGTGTATATTTCCAGGTGTGGAAAATGACTGGGATGTTCTGAGATAAGGGCAACATGAGTGAAATTAAGTATTTGGCACTTATTTCATGAATAAAATGCTTTTGTTGTGTGAGGCAGGGTCCATTAGCACATGGTCTTTTTGCCAGGTGCAGGAATTTAATTCATGACCTCTAGGCTATTTGTCCAGTGCCCTAACCAACCTGGCTCCATGTTGTTCTGAGGCCACTCAAACGACCTTGCCTCTTTGAACTGCCTGGCCTTGATGCTGGAGTAATGAAGCTCCTCTGACGAGTAAGAGCAGCTTCAAAAGACACGCCAATGACCGAGATACCTCCAATTTAACTAAGGGCAACTTCAGCAACAGTGTTAATGAACAGTAGATATACAAATTACAGTTCAGTCATCTGTCCAAAGCTTCAACAGTGTCTTGTTTCCATATGCACTGACCATGGACGTTTGCCAGCATAACAATAGAACTCTTAAAAACATGGTTCCCTTAATGGTTTTAATGTCCAGTTCTGGAGGGAAAATTGGCACAGAACCTCTACAATATGCATAAGCGTTCTTCGCAGCCACATTTAATTTGCAAAAAATGGATCTTTAAAAACAAGCATTCATTAAAAAAAATCAGGGAAACAAAAATCGGGTTCATATTGAGGTTAAGAAAACAAAAAAAGGGAAAGTAGCCAGAGAGTACAAAGCCAATACACAGACCATTATAGTAACTGAAGTGAAAGCATTCACTAAAAACATAAAGGTATCAAACAGTTCTCAGGCCAGAGCCATAGAGGCCAGTGGCAATCTTATTGTCTCATGCTTTCAACAGATGATTTGTTAAAGAACAAAGAATCGTTCTGTAGAAATGTTCCAATAACCATTTCTGTAAACGAGACGGGTTGGAATGAAGGACCACTTACTGTAAAGGTTCTGTTCTAATTAAAGGTGCTGTTCTAATGAAACGCAGGACAGGAACCATGTAATAACTTTTATTTTTAAAAGTGAAGGCCGACAAATCCTTAATAAGCATCTGAGTCACACTAATCCTCCTGGCTCATTTGAGACCTCAGCCAGTGGTCTCTGCTCAGCTTGATGGATGAATCCTCCCCCTAGTGGGCATGAGACTTCCTCTCACGGGTCACGTCCTGTCTGCCCCCTGTCCACTGCACACTTCCATAACATGTCCAGGGTCTTCGCCCCAGCCCCCTCTCCGCCTCTCCGGGCGCCATGCAGCACTGGTGGTCACTCAACTTCCCATGGTTCACGTTACTGGACAGGGTTAAGGGACTGTATTTCCCTAAAGATCGTGGATGAAATCAAGTCTTGAATCAACAGATTAACTAAATTTAGCCATGCTTTACAAGTACAGAGACTTTCAGAGTATGCAGAGTCAAGAAGTTGTTAGCTTGATCTGCATTCATGTATTCCTCCAGATCAAAATCTTAATGGCGTAAAGTGTATAAATGGTTCTGAGAAGAACTGAGCTGGATTAATATGTGTGTACTGATTCACGATCATGCCTACACTGCCCCCAAGTTAACATAACCCACAACAACCAACAAAGTTGTCCACTTTAGTCAACAGACATTTTAGTTCAACCAGCAACACCAAACCTCCAGGCAGAGCACACGTTTAGAGACTCGGCGTTTGGCATATAGTCCTTTAAAGAGCCATTTTAGTCCGCTTAGAAACCATTTTTGTAAATGAGAGTGAGGAGAAGTTTTCAAAGATATGAAGTAACTTTATGAAAGGATGCTTAACCATTTAAGGTTTATTCCTTTACATTACATAGAGGTTTCAGAGGTCATCCTCTGACAGTTTCTTTAGAAAACCAAAAACACTCTAGTAGCCCGAAAATAACTTTTTCATCCTTTTAAAAGTGCACATCCAAAAGAAACTGAATTTTTATTTTAATTATTGTGTTTAACATGTATTTGTCTTTCACTTACAATTGTGTTTTCTGAAATTTGGTAATTAACTGAAGAAAATTACAGGAATCAGGAACTATAGTATTTTAAGTATTTTAAATATATCATAATATCATAAAAAACATATTAATTCACTTCACACACCGCTTTTGCAACACCCAGATTTCTCTGACGATTCAACCGAACTTGTACCTGAGGGTTTAAGGGCAAAGATAGCTTTGCCCTTTGTTACTGATGCAAGAAAATCACTTACAGCTGTAAGTTTGGATTTCAAAAGACTGATCAGAAAACGGTGGCACTCGGGTGTCACTGATGAAAACCTCATTCTGTTTTTGCAACATTGGGAGGCAGTGACTTGTAGCGAAGCGAGTGATCAACCATGACTGGTCAATCACTGGTCAACCATAACACAGGTAAAGCAGAAAAGAAGATCAAAAAAGAGAGAGGTCAACTTCAACAAAGAAAGTAAGTAACAAGTCACTCACTTTTCACTGTTAGCCAATCACAAGCCTTTGCTAAGTTTGAGCAAGCTATGAGAAAATCACTGGTCAAATCCTGGTGTTTGCCACTAGTTTGCCACCCACCAAATGAATGTAATGATGCTTATTTCATGCATTGAGTAATATCAACATTTTTCTACAACCTTGGAAAAGACATTTATGAGATACAGAGAGATACTAGTACAGAGTAGTATCTTTTGCTTCAGCATATTCCCTGACACTTTATCTAAAATGTTAGAAATTAGCATATTAAAAATAATTTATTATTTACTATTGCACTTTCCTATGAAGCTAAGCCACAGATTTTATCACTGTCCGAGGAAAACCATGCATCTCTACTTTTTTTACATTTTTATTATTTGAACACAGCAGCTGTATTTTCCAACATGTATGAATCTTTTATGAAGAACAGACCAATAATTGATAATCCAAATTATCTTGGAATAACACGTAAATATATTATCTTACAGTAGAATTACAGCACGTTTCAGCCTTCTCCTGTAAAGTTTTGTACTATTTTGAAGATACAAATTCCGTATTTATAAATGCAGCTGATACAAAATAAGCATTTATTTTCACTATGTAGGAAATATCTCCTGAACAATTTTCTCTCATGACTGTAACACATGCAGTCTTGTTATCTAGGGATGGTTTTTTTTTTTTGTCCAATGATTATTTTGATTTTCACCGCCTTCTCTGATCCTTCCAAAGACAAATGAAGTGTCTAACCGCTGAGGGGCAGGGCACATCAGAGCGGTTACGAGGGAGACTCTGAGAATACACGGCCGCACCAAACAACCCGAAAGAAAGACAGAAAGAAGGGAATCCACAGAATAAACTGAAACCGAGGAATCATGCCAAAAACAAGCTTGCTTGTAACCTTACCTTGTACACAACAAGTCCTCAAAGCAAGACTTCAAAAGAAAAGGGCTGTATTTTTTTTAGGCGACCCAATGCATAACTAAATACTTTTGGAGGGTAAGCGAAGAAAATGCTGTCAATGTAATGTCAGAATAGTCTGTGAAAGCAAACAAACAATGTAAATTAAATAATTAAATGATTCATACTAGCAAATGAATAATTACATTTTTGAAAAAGGTCACTTTACGTCAGAAATAAAGTCTGTTTTAAAGCTTGACTTTAAAAAGCAAACATTTGCCATGTATAGAATGTTTACAATATGTTTTCTCACAGTACGTTCTGTAAAACTTTAAAAATATTCTTCACACTCACGTATACAATTTGCAACAATGAGATTCATTAGGGGAGCAAAAGGGGTTCTTCTCTGATTCTTCTCTGACTCTTCCCTTTTAAAAGAAAAGAAGTCAACGGCATGAGCAGTAACTGATCACACAGGTCATCAAAAAAACATTTTTTTGTAATCATTAGAAAACACTTTTCTAAACCAATTTTATCATGCTGATTTCAGATCTGCTTTTTTTCAGTGACATCGTTTTTTTGAATTATGAGTAATATTAGATCTGCAATAGGCTTGCATGCGTTTTTTTATTAAACCGCAGCACCAATCAAGAACTGTTTCAATATTTTCAGAGTGAAGTCAGACAGGCCACACTGTGGCA
>JBBJLR010000087.1:11366664-11378270 GCA_037577145.1 Brachypetersius gabonensis
AGCATATGATTATTATATGATCATTATACCAACTATCATGCAGTATAGAACTAGCTTCATCACAAACACTATACCTGAAGGAAACACTGCACACAGATCTGAAATCAGCATGAAAAACACTACAGAACCCACAGAAACTTCTCTCTGATGATGTTGACCTGTTGATCTGTGTTATCGATTAAATAAATCACTGAATCTAGTTCACTTTCAGAGTCTATCAGGGCCTCACCCGTGAATCATCTCCCCCAAAAAACCCATAAGAAACACTAAAAAGCCATTAACAATGCATACGTTTGACGCTGGCATGCTGGCCAACGATTTCTCATGAATAATATAAGCCACATGGAGGGAGGGGGTTCATTTAACAAAGGCAGAGGTCGCCTTAGGAAGCTGGGGCCTGTGCGGCCCGGGAGTGGGTGGAAGGTGTTGACTAGATGCAAACGAGTCAGTGTCACGAGGCACGGCAGTTCCATTGATAACCCACTGTTCCACTGCCAGCCAGTTCGACGTCTTTATAAGGGCTTTCTCATCGTACCACCTGAGCAACCCCCCCCCCCACCAAAATAACTCTTCAGTGCATGGCCTGAAGCCCGACTTCTTCTAAAGCACACCATAGATTGCGCAAGACGCCCATGTACTAAGCCTTCTCACAAAATAGAGCAAAACTTATACCACAGAAATAGCGGTTGTGCACAGCAGTAAATATATTACTTGCTAACAAATTAGACATTTAAATTATTGCGATCACTTCAATATTAAAAGATGAATGCCATTTTTAGCTTATACTCACACTGGTTAGTGGGTTAATGAGAAACGTTCAGAGGTGTGTCAGTGTGTGCATTTCTGTGTGCATTATCAACGGCGGGACAAGTAGCTTAAACCCATAGTCAAGTGTAGGTATTTTTACTTTTGTGAAATAATCAGTCAAGTAAAAATACCTTTTACTGAAAACGAAATCTAAGCACAAAAAACGGAAACTGCAAAAGTACCAAGTAACATTAAAACAACTGGAGGTTAAGCCAAAGGTATGACCAATTACAAATCACTACCAATGTAACATTGATGTAAATGGAAAAACAGGTAAAGCATAAAAAAAGAAAGAAAGGTTATTAACTCCAATATAACTAAGAAAAAGTTATTCCTTTCATCATTAATATGTTTCAGTAAAAGTATTTATAAAGGAATCCTAAAAAGACTCAAACTCAAACTTTTACTTTAGTGAAAATAACCAGTTACTATCCACCACTATGTGTAACCACACACCAGTATTGCTTCATTTATGCTAAACAGTATTCACTATAATGGAAAATGTTTATTGTACTGGCTACTAATGAAGCCATTTACAGTTTTAACGGAATCATTTTTAAGTTTATTCAGTAAAAGTATAGGTGTCTTTCTGTGTTCCCCAACTACACATCATATGTTACATTTCTACAAAAAAAAGGTAAAGAGACTTCAGTGTTTGATCAAAATGATTAACCACTTCATCCACATTCTACGAAACTATTAGCAGACCTCAAGTCGGTTATAGTCTTACCAAATGGGAGGAAAAAGGGGGATAAAAAGAAGGATATAGGAGGAGCAAGAAAGCCTCGCGTGCTGAGAGGACTCCAGTGAGCAGACAGAGCGCATTCTCTCTCCACGTGGTGTAACTAAATGCCTGCGCTTCAAATTCACTCATTCGTTTGAATAAGGTGCGTGGAGATTTATCGCAACGCAAAAAAAGACTCGAGCAGATCATCCTGCAGCCCGCCTTACAGTGGGCTTAACCCATATTTTATGTGTCAATGACAGGTGGTAGCAGGAGCTGGAGAAGAAGTTTAATTCTCTCAGCTTTATTAGAATAAATGGGATTTCAGTGTGTACAATATGCCATAAGCACATCATCAGACACAACATATCAGGAAAGATTGGAAGGCTGGGTGGAAGCACAGGAGGTCTCCGAAGGTCAAATAAATGTGGCCGATTCCAAAAAGTTTAAAAGGTACAAAGGGAAATACAACCCATTGTGGCATTCAAACATACAAAAAAAATTCCTCAAATACTTTGGATTTGAGTGCAGTGCCAAACTGTTTGATTCAAACCCAGGCCACCAAGTTGGAGAGTGTTGGGTGATTAAAGCAAGTGCACAACCGGTCATGGTTACTCTAGCATTTCTGTAGAAGCATACAAACTTCGCATCTGGTGCCCATAGATCTAGCAGTAGGTCTTTGAAAACCATGCCCACTTACGCTGTTAAAACACCACAAAGCTGATCTGAGCCCAGCAGGTATGAGTCTACATTCCCCTCACTACACACAGGAAGAAGAACAGATCTAATGTCACCGACCCATTGGCTCTGGAATAAGACTGCTGCACTGTGCGTTTACTCCCTGTAGGGGGTTGGAGGCCTTTATAGAGGTGCACAGGCATGTACATTCTCCAAGTGGGTCCTGTGGTCCCAATTAGCAGAGTCCACGTCAAGCACAACATGGCGAACATGGGCAAAGAACTTCCAGAACAAAATGTAGGATTAAACAAGCGAAGTAAAGGACAAGCTAGGTAATTGATTATGCTTGGGGGTGCCTCATAAAGTCATTTTGCAAGGGGGGGGGGGGGAGGCAGGAGCAGGGGGGACCATGAGGGGTGAAGTAACTGGTACTTTTCATGCTAATCAGTGCCATCTTGTGGAGAATGCGCACAAACCCTGGCATTAGAGATGTATGAGGACACTCTCAGTCAGGGTCCCCCTCAGGGACCCCCAGACAGACAACATTGGCTCTACCCTTATGTGTTACAAACTAGGATAGAGCATCTGTGGCTCCCTGAGGATGCGTTTGAGAAGCGCTCATGTGGAAAACACACCACGCCAAAAGACGCATTTAACGCTTAATTGGAAGGTTCTTTAGATAAATAACAGTGCATCACTCTATAAAACCGTTGTGACAAACCCAAATGTGCTCGCCTCCATTTCAAAGAACCCTTTTTGAAAGAACGTATTATCAAATAAGATCAACCCATCCCAAGCTATAGTTCATATCAAGGAGAGCTTCTGTGATATAAGCACTAGCAGTCCATTCAGAATGAAGTGCTTTCATAATAAAAATGTAATTTGCAAAACAAATTCAATCAAGCATACTCAAATTTTGCTTATTTTAAGAGTAAGAAGACATGAAAGATGAATTACTACGCATACAGACGTTTTCTAGAGTGAAATTTACTATTCATCAGAAAATCAGAATCAGAAACTTTATTTATCCCGGAGAAAATCGTTCCACGATATCGGCATGAAAAAATAGAAGAAGCATTAATAGAATAAGCATTCTATTAATGATGATGTTTGAGTGCATTTAGCTTTGCTCCACTGACTAAACAGCGCTACCAGGCTCTTTATTACATTCTCATCAAGTCGCCAAAGTCTTCAAGTCGTCAAAAAAAAAAAAAAATGGAGCTTGTAGTTTGTAGTTCGCTAAAACAAGAAGCACCATGAAACATAACATGTACCTTGAGGAACAAACAGTAAGGGCATTCATTGCTGAGATGCCATGTCAACAACTCTGCACCCTGAACACTCAACAGTTAAGAGGCCAAGGCAAAAACAGGAAATATCTATCCAGCATGTCAGTCATTCTGGCCTTAATCTGACTTAGTAACTGATCTGAAGAATGGAGATCTTTAAAATGTGCTGAAGAGCAATCGGTCCCTCAGCTCAACAAGGAAACCACTCAATGCCTTTCAGTTTTAGCTTTCCTAAAACTGCACCTGGGTTCATCCAAGCCAGTAATGTGCACTATACAGTTTTCAATACTGGTTTCACACAGCTTCAAAGCATACAGACTATTAGGGTACTATGGTCTCACCATGGGTTGGAGCAGCAGTCTCTCAGTCCTATCTCAAGTGGATGCTGTGTCAGCCCTGGGAAAGCAGATAAGGTGGTCGCTCCTCTTCAGAATAGAGCTGCTGGGGTTTGGAAAAGAGCATTGCGATAGGAAGACTCAAGAGTGCTGTGGTCTCTCGTCCCTCTCGTGGATTAGGTCCTATCTAAGGGGTTTTAATAGCTCGCATACAGGCTCCCAAGTGAAGGAGAGACATTTTTCTGAGCATCATTAATGGAATCTTTATGAAACAATTGTGGCAGTCATTAAAACGTACCGTATAGATCAGGAATTTGACCGATGTCTTTACTTGGTGCTTGTTTTCCCCTGCAGATGAGCCACAAAAATGAATAGATAAGGGTTGTTTATGATAGTGCGCAAGGAGGGCTGAAGTCTAGCCTTACACATGATTTGGCATCCAAAGGTTTATATTACTCTGACCCCTAGTTTCACCCACTATTGGATTATGAAGGAACATTCCAGAAATCCCAAGGAAACAAACCACAAGATAGATTTTGATCAAGTATTCAGCAGTTTTTGTACTTAAAAAAAATGAAAAAAAAATAGACCCTGAAATTATTTCTCTTTGAAACTAAGTCTTTTGGGTTTGATCATTTGAGTAAATAATTTCAGGCTCTGTATTTTGACACACTTCAGTTCGTGTATACATGCTTTAAAATTAGTCATAACTATTGTTGTTCACTTCCACATAACCTCTATACTGGACAGCCTTGAGGCTCTGAATCATCTTTATCATAGTTCTCTCCACAAAGGGTCGAATTGAGGCACACCACAAAGTAGCTAGTATATGAGAGTCTGGCTCATGGAGACCTTCTCCCCGTGGGTCGCTCCACATGGCAAATCATCCTTTGCCAGTACTGATTGGTTTACGTTCATCTGTCATGTGCCACAAAAAGTCTAGAAAATTTTGTCAGTTTAATTACTTGATTACAAAGTACTTCTTGTGTTCTGGTTTATTTCTAATTCTACAAACACATGAACTTTTTGGCCACACCATTTCAATTTAATTATCTAAAGCCTATTTCAAAAATATTCAGGCCTTCAGTAGTCATTAGTTCAGTGTTCTGGTCAGTCTTCTGGATGAAAGCAGTATTCTAAGTAGGGACTCCAGGTATCTTACAGGCAGAGATGCACACAGTTATTTTTACAGAGTCCAAGTCAAGTCTCAAGTCTTTTTGAGTCGATATTTACAAACGGCGACTCTAAATGTGGGATTTTTGAGCTGTAAATGTTCAGCTCTAAATGTTTAGAACATATGCTAATTGGCAACGCCCCACAATTATAATTGGCTGTTATTTAGCAGTGATCTGCCCTCACCAACATGGAGGATTTGCCTAAAAGGGTTTTAAATATGATATATATGAAAACTATATCTCACACTCTAAATGTGAAACTCCACAGGTAGATAGGGCTCGGTGACACCTTTCCAACGACCCCTGGAAAACCGGTCACCTCGGACAAAAGTAATGGGACATGGGGTGAACGGTTTTCAGGGGTTATGGCAAATGAGGGGTCGTTGAAGAGTGCCAGATAGAAATAAATAATTCCATGAAATGAACATGGTTTACGAGTTACGACTCACAAGTCACAACACACAAGTCTAAAGTCAAGTCACAAGTCTTTCTTTGAACGACCTAAGTGCGACTCGAGTCCTCACCTCTGCTTACAGGTACATGATGCTTGATTTAAATTTCATAAAGGAGAATGTCAATTTGATAAGAAAAATTAAGCAAATGTATTTTCGTCCACCTCCCACCCTCCTGCCTGTACACGCTATACAAGTGTTTAGAAAAGATGTTTCCCTTGTACAGTGACAGGTAGCACTGGTCATATTCTAACTCATAAAACGAAAGTTTGAACATATTTTCACTCAGATTTTTTCCTCTTTTTTTTGATGGAAGCAACTTCATTTGAAATGTTCTTCGACTTTTACCAGTAGAATCAGGGGCAGCTGGTGGCCTAGTGATTAGAGCATTCGCCCTGTGATCAGAAAGTCCGGGTTCGATTCCCAAGACCACTGGGCACTGCTGAGGTACCCTGAGCAAGGTACCGTCCCCACACACTGCTTCCCGGGCGCCGTGTTCCTGCTGCCCCCTGCTTCACTTGGTGAATGGGTTAAATGCAGAGTTTGAATTTCGTGCAACACTGTGTATTCATGAATGACAGAATTACTTTCAAGTTGATGTACAGAACTGTATGCAGAATTCATATTTTGAACCTGCCAGGGTAAGGGAAATGCCTCCACACAGCTTTACATAAAAAATGTGAATATACACTGCAAAACGAAGCATGCCTGTGCTCACTGTTCCATTTTGTGGTTACAAAATGTAGAGCTGCATAGCCGCAGAGCAGTCAGAGTGCCCATGTTGACCCCCGTCTGCCACCAAAAAGCCAACAACGGGAACGCAAACTTCAGAACTGTACCATGGAGCAATGGAAGAAGGTGGTCTGGTCTGATGTATGACATTCCTATGTAAGTATAGATTTAGTCTAGACAGCACAAGCTTCTAACATAGAATTCTACTGAATTGTGTTTGCAACATCATACCAGAGGCATGAGTGATATTGCATTTTACCCTCAATCTGCCAAAGTAATATTCATATATCATACTTTCTGATACTTTTGAAGACTGAATCAAAAACAAAAATGGAAATTTCTGCTTTGAAAACCACAAAAAATGAAGACAGGATGTAATTGGCCACAATACTATTTTATAAAAATATTAAAAATATACTTTGGTAAGTGTTCTAATTTATAAGAACCTCACTTCATCCACAAACTGCCTTAACTTTATTCTGAAGCCGCTATTCTTGCTGCTGAGTTAGAAATCTGACACGCTGGCAATTAATGTGCTTTAACCCTTAAATAACTATTATGCACACGCACGCGCACGTACACACACAAACAAAATGGGGTCAATTTCAGGAATGAATTCCACACAATTTGCGAAAATGAAGATACAGGGACGAGATCCTACTACAAGATAGCACATTATTTTAAAGCACATTAATGAATTGTACATTTTATAATATACGATTATGGTTTATGAATGACGAGGGATTTTGACTAATGTCACCTCAATTGCTCCTTAAGGGCATTTTAATTAAAGTCCATTTTAATTGTAACACTTATTTCATCTTAGCAGGGCCCTTTAAAGAGCTAGAACTGTTTAACTAGTTAAAGGAGAAATGGACAGTTAACTAGTTTAAAAAATGAACAGGAAAGATGTCTGTTTACACTGAAAATCTCTCACTTCAGTGAAACGTCTGGAGCCTAATTGAAGTGTCTTCTGGTCCACCCATCCACTTCTTTAGCTGGGTAGATCATTAAAAAACTCCACCCACAGTAAATCACTTTTCCACTTTCTATCTTCATGCTGGACCTTTTATCATAGTTAGTTGGATCACATGATGGGCAGATGACAAAAGATTAATTAACTGTACTAGATCATATTCAGCAAAATATTTTCCAGTAATGGCAAACGTAACTCCTTGAGGTCAGTAGGTTACATCACAATAGATCAACACATCTCAGGCTTGAACGATTACACTTCCAGATGTTTGCCATTAAATAAAAAGCAAATATCTAACCATAAACAAGCGCCTGCAGGGAAGTTGTGTATGCTTTGCCCATACCAATAAGATACGCAACTTATTTAAACAACAGTATATTGTTTGTAAGCCTACAATGCTGAGAGTTGGAGCAGCCATTCACAAATCATCATTGTGGTCAATCAAACGCAGGCATAACTCAGATATGCCACAGATAACCCAGTGATAACACAGGTTACATATCACTAAACAACGGCAGGAATCTAAGTACATCCAGATGGGCCCCCACCAAGGGTCTCCACATATGTCCAGCAAATGACTGCATACTTCTAGTAGAAGAACCAGCAGAACAAATTCCCATGATGGAATTTTTAAGATATTTGTTGTTTTTTTTAAGATACTTTTGTCATCTTTCTTGCAAAGATACATGGTTCTTTGGACAAAACAGAGAACATCACGAACTACTTTATAAACGGATAAATTGCAGTTTGCTGCCACCTTGTGGATAAACCCACAAAACTCTGACAATTTGCAAATGATTTAATGTACATTATTTTAAACGCAATTTTCACAAAAGGTTAACAGCAAAGTGGTATATGTTGCCATTAGCATCTGTATTGGCTGTAGAATTAAAAAAAAAAAACAACAATGCATGTACAAACTGTATATAACAAAGTTTATAACACTAGCTATTGACTTGAGGCTTTAATATTGCATCAGCAAGAACTGCATTTTACAGAGGAGTCCTGGTCGTCAAATATAGCGGCGTGTAAGATCTCTAACACTACAAATTTCCCAGCTCTTTACTGTCCTTTCTCTTTTCCCCTGAGCTCCACAACAGAGGAGTAAATAAGGCAGAAGGGTCATCCAGCTTGATTTTCCCTCTCAATATGGCGCAGCAGCAACTAACCCATTCGTTCACAGCAGTGAAAGTGAAAGTAGTTTTGGCTAAATGAGATGTCAGCGTTTGGCCAGTGACCCTTACAGTCTCTTCTTCATCTTGCCTTTCTTGAAGCTGCCCCGGCCAAAGCCAGACTTCATGACCTCATGGAGGCGTTGCTTGTTTCGGCCACGTAGCTTCTTCAGGCCGCCGCGCTGCAGGAACTGCTGTTTAGACTGAAGCTTGCGCTGTTTGAGTATCTGGTCACGGCTCTTCAGCTCTGAACGCACCCGTGAGCCGCTCTTGCTCTGGGGCTGTGAGCCACCTCCCTTCTTGCCCCTCTTGCCCCTCCGGCCTGAGAAACACATGAAGAAATGAACACACACACAATTAGGGCTTTTACTTCTAATACTAATCTATACAGATTATTTTGTCAGTCTATTAAATGAAGAGGATTTTTAAACTAACTTTAAAAATGAATGGAGAGGAAGAAAAAAAAAGAATGTAGATTAAAAAACAGCAATACATATCGACAGAGACTGGTACTAATCCTAACAAGTTTAAGAACCTCTAAAATAAATATCTGTAACATCTTTCCCCAGTAACACATTTTAGCATTGGTGAAATACACATTGTTGATAATGTTGACAGTAACAGTAGTGGACTGATGTTTCCGATGCCGATTCAAAGTGGGGCTTAACCTACAGAGAGGGTTAATGGCAACCTGAACAGAGCAGAGCAGAAACGTCATTAAACGTCATATACATATATATGTGAGCAGGCAGCAACAGAAAAGCTCTGGTTATCTGAAACAAACTGATTTCAAAAAGTGAGATTTTCAAAGAAGCACCAGAAAAGAAAACATCCATGTGTAGATTCTGAAGCAGCAAAGTTCAATATCTTCCCCTCCATAAACTAAAATACTGGAGGCCAAACTACTTGCTGCAGAGAAGCAGTTAACACTGCAACTGACTTGTAGGACTGAGATAAAGTTACCCTCCCAAAAAGCAATCAAAATGCTCACATTACAAACAGTCACAGCAATATTCTAAACTGTTCTAGAAGTATCTAACAGTTACTTTGACAATTCCATCACTATTGCGTGCATTAGCTACTTAAACCTTTAAGCTAATTAAAAACTTTTGACTAACAATATTTGCTGGATAACTAAAACGAATAATTAATTCTGTCTGAGAAGATAAACCCACTTGTGGTTCCAGTCAGAAAGACACAGGCCAGGTTTGTCCATCAAAGTTATATGTTTAATAAACACTAACAGCCTATTAATTAGCAAAAATAATGAATTCGCTACATTTTACAGTGGAGTTTATATTCTAGCGGATTATTGCTGTAAAGTATTAAACCTGTCCTTTTTTGATGCAGTCAAAATCAAGTAGCATCTTGTTTGTGCTTTATGTGTGAATATGTTCCGTTTGTGGAAAGCTACCACACAGCTTTATCTGTTTAGTAATAGGTATGGTAGTAACTATCCATCCATCATCTGAGCCGCTTATTCTAAACAGGCCCACGGGTGATGCTGGAGCCTATCAGTGCACTCAGGCCGAACACTACTAGTCTATTACAGGGCAGACATACAGACAAACACACTCAGTCCATTCAATTTAGCAAACCTCTACACGTCTTTGGACTACGGAAGGAAACCGGAGAACTCTGCAGTAACTTGTGCAGCAAACTCCACCAGCCACCCTGTCCAGGTAACAATCATACTTGTTTAACGTAATTGCTGGAACTGCAGTTAAACTCATTCTTGGGGGGGAAAAATGAACAATTTTCTGCATATTATGTAATGAATTCATTACTTGCATTAGTTGTATGAAAGGGGAGGGAGAAAAGATGGCAGTGGTACTCCGAGACCAGGACGGAAAACTGATTTACGTTAAACAACGGCGCAATATAATGAAAGCGAAAAATGAAGCCAGTCAAGATATACAACAAAGTGCTGATTGGAGTCAAGATGGCATGTTTTTCATACCTCCACATTTCTGCCCCGTCATTCCTCCGTTCTCTCCATCTGAATCACACTCTGCATCATCCATCTTGTACTTTTTCTTCCATTCTTCATAGCTGGGGCAGAGTGAAGGAATAAAGCACTAGAGGCATTTAAAAGGGGCTACGCTCATCACATCATTTGTTTGGAATATACGTAACAAATAATAAAACAGATAAAAGGATACAAATTCTTCTTCTTTTTGTTGGCACTGATCACTTGTCCACTCTCCACTTTTATCTTGTTCTTCTTATCTCCTTTTCCCGTGTCATGAACAAAGCGCTTTCTCTTCCGATCCCTGGAGAGGCAGAAGAGATATTTGAATACTTTATGAAGCTGATTTCTGTTTTGCTGGCTCTTGGTACCAAGCTGTCTGTCCTCTCACCATTTCATCATGTGTTTGTGTTGGTCGAGCGTTTTGCCCTCATCGCCCATCAGATCCAACACCGCTGAGGAAGCCTGCTGCTCAAATGAGTTGCCTTCTGCCGCAAGACTAAGTCTGACAAAAAAAACACCAGTTATTATAACTCCAGTCACCAGAGCACAGGAGTCAAATCAGACACCAACAACATGTGACAGTCAAGGTCATACCCTCTCTCTGAATTAAAGTCTTTGGGTCTATAGTGAATGTAAAACTCCTCATCTCGACCCGACTGCCTCTTCTTCTTGCTCTTTGGCCTGTCCACCTCCATTTCCTCATCCTTCTTCCGTCTCTTTCCTCCAACCACCTCGGAGAACACACCCTGGTGGAGGATTAAGCGGTACAATGACAAAAATCGGACAACATGATATCTTGATTAACCAAAAACATAAATAAACAAACAAAGACAAATTCAAATTCAGCTACTAGTTGAATTTGGAGCACACCGGATCTGTCAGGCATCTAAGATCATTTAAAAAACACACAGTGATCTTAAGCTGATTTGCTTTGATATAGGCTTTTGTTTGTGACTTCCAAAATTTGTCAGTGAGTGGAAACTTGGGGTCACCATGCCCAGTGGCAAGGGTCAACAAGTGAGGTTTAAAGTTGGAGCAGAGCAACTTCTCTGGAGTGATGGAACACCATTTAAAAATCAGGGATGTGTTTCTGATCCAGACCTCACCATTCAACCTACCGCAATCAAGATTTTCCACCATTTAGGGGAATGAGGCTTTAAATTTACATTTATGACATTTGGCAGATGCCCTTATCCAGAGCGACTTAATCATTAGTCACAGAGACAGTCTTACAGTCGTTAGTCACAGAGACAGTCTTACAGTCGTTAGTCACAGAGACAGTCTTACAGTCGTT
>JBBJLR010000087.1:11378370-11392865 GCA_037577145.1 Brachypetersius gabonensis
ACACACACACACACACACACACACACACTTTTACGTTTCTCAGACATTGGGATTTTATGAATTTAATGTGTACAAATGTTGGTAACCTTAGTGCAGGCAAAATTGTACGGACCCGGACCCCAGGTTGGGAACCACTGGTCTAGATCTCCGCCCTCTGGGCCTGGAGCAGTAATCTATGGAAGGCTGTCTGGAAGCACCTGACTGGGACAACACCTCTAATTCCGAACCAGGCCTTACAGTTCGGTTCATGTTAAAACAGACTGTTCACTTAACACAAGTGGATCATACACATGTTTTCATCCGTTTTAGACAGGGTACACACGGAGCTTTACTTCAGAATGTTGGTATATTCCACTTAACATCTAGGCTATTACTGCTTTAAGCAATAGAAGGTATTATATTGTTTTAAATGTAAAATAAAGTCACTCGAAGCAATAAACAAAACACTGAATGAATTCAGTTACATTAATCAGTACATATTTCCTCGTTATATAATCTTACATTAATGCAATTGTGTAATAATGCTATATTGCATTATTATACCTACTTACATGTAAAACACAAATTTTATTTAATTTATTAACCCTTATGTGAAATTCTTTCTCTGCATTTAACCCATTTACTAAATGGGGCTCAAGGGTACCTCCGTGGTGACACTAGCAGTTTGGATTAGAACCCACAACCTTCTGATTGCCAACGCCCTTACCACAAGCCATCCAGCAATAAACATTATGAGGTCTTTTACTTAATTTATGCATTAATAACATTGTATCTAAAGACATTGTACCACAGTTTGGTTTTATTTACGTATATATTACTTTTTTACCACAGACATTGTCACAAAGCAGCTTTACAAAAAATCCAGAACCTCTGCACTGAGGCCAGCAGTGGCATGGAAAAATAACCCAAGAGCATGAGGAACAAACCTTGACAGCAGCCAAGATTCAGAAGGATAACCCATCCAACTCTGGATTATAGAATTAGTAAAACAAATAGTGGTAGTAACTTAAACAGATTAACAAGAGGCACTGAGATCACAACATTTGACCACAATCTGACACACTAAGGGTTGTTTTGGACACACTGTGCTGTGGAAACAGTATTAGTTATCTTCTTAATCCTCTCTATTATCGTCTATTTGGATCTTCAGACAAAATATAATATCACAGAAAGTGAACCCGGGGAATCACAAAACAGTTTTTCTGTGCATTACGTTCCATCGGTCAGTTCTCTTACACCTATATTAGCTTTGAATATGGTTTGATTATGCAACCTAACTCTTCCTGGAATCTCATATAGCCTTGCACAGCTGCTATGAGGAACCATGACCCACTATTTTTTCTAATACTGTGTTAATACTCTTTAGGTTTTCAAGCATGAACCACATTTTTCGGTCCTGCCACAGCATCTCAACCAGAATCTTGACGAGGCCATACAAAAACTCGCTTTTTTCTTTTTGAACTAAGCCATTCAGGTATGAATTTCTTTCTGTGTTTTGGATCATTGTCCCACAGAATCACACAATTGAACTTAACCTTTAAATGTTTTTGGTATACAGTAAACCCTCAGTTTTACGCAGATCGACATTCCAGCGGTGGCGGTGATACACTGAAAAGTTGTCAACCGTCATAAGTCCACAGCTGGACTGGTGGCGGTAATACAGTTTGGGTTCTCAGAAAAAATCCATGTAAAACTGAGGGGTTACTGTACATCCCACTCTACTTCTCTCCTCAGCAAGTGAAGTAGGGGGCTGCCACCAACGTGGAGCAGTGTGCCGGGATGGTACATTGCTCAAGTGGTGCCACTAACAGTCATAGGATTTGAACTCATTACCTTCTGATCGCCAGGACAACTCCCTAACCACTAGGCCAGAAGCGATATAGGTGCATCAGTTCAGAAAACCAATGCTCTCTAAGTCTTTTCCCCCATGCTTTCATTGTGTGAATGTTTTCATACGGACGGCATCATTTTCTCTCAAAGAAACACTTTGTATGAGTTACAAAAATTGGGTTTTAAAGTCACGTGCATATATAATAATTTGGGTTAATATTTCATTTTTTGCTGAGTGGGAGGTGAATGGCTATAAAAGATCTCATAATCGTCTTATTATGAGAGAAGAATGTTTCTTCAAAATATAGCCACCATGCAAGTAGTCATTAAAGATCTGCTGGGATAGTTTGTACCTATGTAGTGTCAAAATGACATATATTCTGCATTTTTAATGTATTGTGTATTTCAAAAATATACAGATTTCCTGGAATTTACTTATATGCGTAATGTGTATTTTGTATCGCCCCAAAAATATTGCAATATTATTTATAAGCCATATTGCCCGGCTGTCACTGAGGGGGAGAAAAACCCAGCTTCAGTAGACTGATCCCAGAAACTGGCTTGGTGCAACATACATGACAGTGTGTCATCCCAAATTGCACAGATGGTGGGTGACCCTCGAGCTCTGTCTCCAGGCATCATTCCAAAGTGAGTTCATGCATTAAGAATCATGGCCTCAGTTTGATTCACAGTGGACAAACAAAAGCCATCCCAGAGGTTATGACTGAAAACGCATGTTTATCTCAGCCTGGGTTTTTATTCTTCCTCCGACTGCGGACATCCAGCACGTCGGCCGAATAAACCAAAGACGGTATGACATCCTTCAGACTACTCCAGGTGAAACACTTTTGTCAGTTGCCATTTTATCTAAATCCCACACAGCTTGCCTAAAACAGCTGCTCTGCTTTTTTCTGTAACTGCAGAGACACCACCACCAACCAGTCGAACTTTCAATTACTCCACATATTCCGGCAGTAAAAGGCCCCCTCCATCCAGCCTGGTCCTCACTTGTTAATCTCGCTCCAAGTGCCAGCATTAAGGCGATAATCGTAGCACATGTGACAAAAGCAGGGGGAAAAAAATCTATTCCTAGAGTATGCCACAGAAGCAGGATGGGATTTTGCCCATGACTAAACCAAAAGCGATTCAGTCATGCAAACTTAATACACATGTGGAATCCGCTAGAATTAATGGATGTGCTGTTTAAACAATCCAGTATGACCATCTGAAGACATCTATAGAGCCGTTCAACTGAAAAGGGGGCAACAAAAGCTAGGGAGAGGAGCCTTGGAGCCTCTTTTAACATTTCACGCTTTATGTTCACACTTCTGTTATTTCCTCCTTTCATTTTTTTTGGTTTGAGTGCCTCTGGCTGCACTTTTGCCAGCCCTTTAATTGCAGTTTGACTGAGCATTCAGCAAGCTGCACTGTATGGCTATACGCTCTGCAGCTCACACTCTTCTGCTATAGGACTTAAAAGGCACCTTTTTTAAAAGCCGTTGTGTGGCTCTAGATAAGTAGCAGGCTGCTGAAGAGAGCGGCGCGCTTTCATAACAGCACAGCTCGGTAATTTTTCCCCCTCTAAAGCAAAGACTTCAGCCGCAGCATTAGCACCCTTGAATACAAATTCCTTGCTCCAAAGGTCAGGTTGGCCTCTAGATATTTCTGCAGACGTTCCTCGTGGATGAACCAATCATGCATGTAAACAAACATGTTCCGACTTGCTTTTGTGTTGTTTTTTTTCCTCTCAGCATCCCTATTAAGTCTATTAAGCCTCCCTTTGTCCACCTTTGTAACTCCCACAAATGTGGTGATGTTGGCTACAACTTTCTTCCAACACACCTGGAACACACCTGGAAATGTAGCTGCTTGTACCAAAGAGATACATGATATGGACACAAGCATTGGGAACACAAGTACCACACCAACAGGGACTTTAATGACACTGCATTCAAATCCATAGACTTTAATAAGAAGTCTATGCAGCTATAACAGCTTCCACTCTTCTTGGAAGACCTTCCACAAGATTTTGATGTTTCTGTGGGAATTTGTGTCCCTTTATTCTGTAGAGCATTTACGAGGTCAGGCACTGATGATGGTGGAGAAGGTCTGGATCACAATCTCCGTTCCAGTTCATCCCAAAGGTACTGCAGGGGGTTGAGGTCAGGACTCTGAGTGGCCAGTCAGTCAGTCCCAATACTTTTGTCCATATAGCGTATACCACGTCGTTTTCCCACAGCTCTTCCATTCACTTCTCATCCACTGTCTTCCTTCACAGGCACACTGAACTGAACTCACCCACGCTGGGAATAAGGCCACAGGAAGTCCCTTGGCTCTTACTGAAACATTAATGGCCTACTTTAGAAAAAAGGGAAGGAAGAAAAGAAAAGAAATAAAGCCGCACTGAGAGAAATATGTCACGATCTCTGTAAATATATCTCTCGCTATGAGAGAAAATCGCGGGCAATCATCTATCAAGCGCGACCATATGTTGCTTTGGGTGGAGAGGGAACGGGAGCTTAACCGCAAAGCCTGACTTATCCGTAGCATTACAGCCTCTAAGAAAGGATTTGGTCTTTAATTCTTGATTAGATAGAATGTCTCTACTGAACGAAAGCGGGGCGATAGACTAGACAGATACAACCAGCTCAGAGAGAGCAAATGCGCTGGGAGCTCACCATGCTATTAAGGTGAACATCACCACTGGGCACCTATACAATTGTGATGGAGCTACACTATGTGGACAAAAGTATTGGGACACCCGACCATTACACCAACAGGGATTTTGATAACACTGCATTCAAATGCATAGACTTTAATATGGAGTCGGCCCCCCTTTGCAGATTGTGGAAGGCTTTCCTCAAGAGTTTGGATCATTCTGTAGAGCATGTATGAGGTCTGACACTGATGTTGGATGAGAAGACCTGGCTCGCAAGCTCCGTTCAGGTTCATCCCAAAGGTGCTGGATGGGGTTGAGGTCAGGGCTCTGTGTGACCTGTCAAGTTCTTCCACACTGAACTCCTCCAGCATGTCTTTATGGAGCTCGCTTTGTGATCTGGGACACAGTCATACTGGAATAGAAAAGGTTTTTCTCCGACCTATGCCCACAAAATGTCTTGGTTTCCTGAAGTATTAAGATTGTCATTCACCGGAAGCAAGGGGCCTAGCCTATCACCGGAAAAACAGGTGTCCCAATACTTTTTTCCATATGGTGAGTTATTAGGCCCTCGGGGATTATCAATGAGAGATTAATCTCTTTTCTCGTCTCCATTCCAACGGAGAGCATTGCGCTTCGCTTGGTCTCCCTCTCTCCACTCTCATTCTCTCAATTTTCTCTCAGTAAACAGGAGACCTTTTGCGTAAAACTCAGTTTAAATAATGTCGTTTTCCCGGTGGAAGACTGAGAGACAACATACTCAGATATCGGGAGAATATTATTCTGAGAGAAGCGTTTGCATGTATTTCAGCCAGTAACACACCAGAACCGTCCAGAGAAGATTAAAATAGCACGTATACGTCAAAGGAGTTGGTGCACGAGAAAGGGACTGTTAGCGCACGAGAAAGGGACTGTTAGCGCACGAGAACATAGTTGTTAGTGCACAAGAAAAGGGCTATTAGTGCACGAGAAAGGACTATTAGTGCACGAGAAAAGGACTTTGAGTGAACGAGAAAGGAGCTATTAGTGCACGAAAAAGCGGCTATTTGTGCACGAGAAAGGGGCTGTTGGTGCACGAGAAAGGGACTGTTAGCGCACGAGAACATAGTTGTTAGTGCACAAGAAAAGGACTATTAGTGCACAAGAAAAGGGCTATTAGTGCACGAGAAAGGACTATTAGTGCACAAGAAAAGGGCTATTAGTGCACAAGAAAAGGGCTATTAGTGCACGAGAAAGGAGCTGTTCGTGCACGAGAAAGGGGCTTTTGGTGCATGAGAAAGGAGCTGTTAGTTCACGAGAAGGGCGCTTTTGGGGCACGAGAAAGGAGCTGTTGGTGCTCGAGCTCGCTCACCAGCTAATGCGTTTCACGCGCTTTACTGCCAGCTCGCGCTCAGAGGGCGCGCGCCTCCGCGAGACTGAGCAGGCAGGTCAGCGCGCGCTCTCCATGGAGCTCTAGTCTGACCTGGACTCGGATGAAAACGGTGCTTTGACCCTCATCTCAACTGCATCCATGACTTTACGGACCTGGCTGCTGTACGGGCTTGGATTCACTTTGGCTTCAGCGTTTTTCACCACACAGGGTGAGTCACTGACTGATAAAGTTGGATTTTTTAAGGTGTGCGGATCAGGTATTTAGCTCTTTGTGGGGACCCCGTGATATGCATTGCATTACATTACATTACAGTACAGTTCGTTACATTCATTTGGCAGATGTTTTGATCCAGAACGACTTACAATACGAGTTTCAGGACAGTGCGAGAACCAGAGAATACTAAGTGCTAAAATCTTCGTGTAGGAGAAATGCAAGAAGATAGATCAGGAGAGGAGATGCTCTCTGAGCAGAGGAATCTTCAGGAGGTTTTTGAAGATAGAGAGAGAGAGTCAGGTAGTATTAATGTTATTTACTTTTAAATACAAAATGCGTCTTCTATTTGACAAAACAAAATTTGTCAGCAGCACTAACCTGCAGTAGTCAGTGGAGTCCCCACACCGACAGCAATACAAACGTGTGTTAGTGAAAGAAAAACAATGGAACCGATATGTCTCCAAATTCTTTACCCATTTTGCCAGCCACACTAAGGACCAGGTTTCTGAAGGATGGTTATTTTAATGGTCTTATGTAACAGAGCAAATATAACTCGAAGTGTCTACAAACCATAGTAATATTATTTGTCTTATTTAAGGTGAACTTCCACACTTTGCACACACCTGGATAGGAGCACAGAATAACACACTTCGGAACAATTACTGTTTATTTGCAGAATTGAACTCATTGGAAAAGATGGTACCATCCTTATGTTTTATTTTAATATGTCATTGAATACATTTTCATATGTTTTGTTTTGTTTCATTATTCAGAAACGTGCGGAAAAGTGTCATATTTGAAGGACGTCATTTTGACCAGGGATATCCAAACTTTTGCACTCAGCTGTACCTTAGTGTTTTAGGCTGCACTAAATAAAAGAGATTCATTCGTAATTTTATGAAACATGCTCTTTGAAGAAAGATAGGTCAATGCCAACATCAAAATGGTCCTTCACGATAGGCTACAGCGGGAGCTCATTATTCAAATCATAATGCTGTTCACTTTTCCTGCTAGATTTTAGAAGACAAAATGAAATCACATCCATTTTCCCTTCCAGTAAGATGCACCGATCACTCACTGAACTGGCTGCAGAGCTAAAGCGAGATTTCAGCAGCAATTCAAAATGAAGGCAGGTCTACGGATCAGACGAAATCGACGAAATTCCCTCTTACAGAACACGTTTCTGTACAAAAAGAGCTAACCTGCAGCCAGTCCTTCAGGAAAGATGGTATATAGTACAATATGTTCAGGAAGGCTACGTCCTGAGACCTGGCTTTGGTTCCTCTGTGGCCTTGCATTGATTTCAATCGTTGTTTTTTTTTCTCCACAAGTGATTTTCATAAGAGCATTTAGTAGGGATTAATGGGCTTCTGAAATCTGGCTGAGAGCTTCTGGGTTGGCTATTTAACGGAGTGACAGGATAGTCCAGCTTGAGTGCAGTAGCAGAGCACCCCAGGGGCGGGGGGTGAAGAGGATGTTTTAACAGGCACGCGACAGGAATATCTCAATGTTTACTCCACAAGACTGGTGTAGGTCATCAGCAGGTGAAGAAAAGTCCCAGCAATCCTTTTAGATCTAAATGAATGGTGCTAGGAACCTGCCTACCACTTGGCAAAGGGACAGTGACCATGGAAACCTAAGCCATCTTAAGTCAGTGTTCTGGAGTAATGGTAATTAAGTAACAGTGAAGGATGGTTTCCACAATAAAGGTGCGTGCTTTGTACAATGACACAGAAGGACCACTTTTCGCTTCCCTAAGCCTTAGAATGTGTGCGGCACAACTGGTAAATCGTCTTCATACGGCAAAACAGCTCCACATATGGAAGTTCCCCCGGTTTGTGTTGGTGCTCGAGGTGTCAGACGTGATGCTGAGCTATGTTTGGTGTTCCTGTGACACATAAAACCAAAGTTACTGTCAATTAAAAACATGGAATGATAATAATATTAACCACCACTGGGGTTTTAAAACGGCGTCACACGCAAATGAACATTAAGAACAAAAATAAACAAATTTCTTTTATTTTAGGTTTTAGAAACCAGAGATGGGGACTCGAGTCTCAGACTCGGACTCGAGTCGCACAAAGACTTGTGACTTGACTTGTAAACCATGTTCATTTCATGGAATTATTTATTTAGATCTGGCACTCTTTCCAACGACCCGAAAACTACTCACCTCGCCCTGGTGTCCCATTACTTTTGTCCGAGGTGAACGGTTTTCAGCTTATAACGGTTTTCGAGGGGTCGTTGGAAAGGGGTCACGGAGCCCCATCTAACTGTGGAGTTTCACATTTAGAGTGGAGATGTATTTTTCATATTTAATATTTAGATTTAAGATCATTTAAGGCAAATCCTTAAATGATTTAACAGTATATTGGGCATTTCACAGTATATGGCCTGCCCCTGCTTAGCAACAGCAATTGTAATCACAGGGCGTGGCCAAATAGTATATATTCTAAACTTCAAAGTTCAATATTTACAGCGCAAAAATCCCACATTTAGAGCCGCCGTTTGTAAACGTTACCACTTAAAGACTTGAAACTTGACTTGGACTCGAGCACAAAGACTTGAGGCTTGACTTGGACTTGGTAAAAATGGCTTGTGAACATCTCTGTTAGAAACAAACAGAAAAAAATCAAGATCTCTGAACCCGGGAGAGCTTTCAGGATAGTCTCCGCCCACATGTAGGAGGGGAGAACCCGCAGAGGGAGGGGCTCCGGAGAGCAGCTGAGCGCCGGTGTGCCGAGAGAAAGAACAGCAAATGGCAAGCGTGTAGGACCCAGTTATATTTACTGAAATCAGAGTTTACTGATGCACTCTGAGTTCTGAGGGTAAACATCGGTTCTAGACTGTTTTACACCAGTTATATTTACTGAAATCAGAGTTTACTGATGCACTGTGAGGGTAAACGCCTAAATTCCTAAATGATTCTTGGCCTAAATTAGCAAAAAAATAGAAGCAACAACTTACGTTGACCATAATAGATGTAGACAATGTTTAATATAAATGACCAAAATGTCAGGAGTAAGTTTTTTTTAATGACATTTTGATTCATTTTATTTCTATTTACAAAATACTCAGTTTCTGAGGACTGATTCCCATTGCATCTTCCTTATTGCGTGACAAGTTCTCTTTTGCCATTTCTACTCGTACATCACTGTCAAGCAATAAAATTCATAATCGACTAAAATAGTTCAGTAATATGCTTTCGTAATGTCCATCACATATATTTTCAAACTCAGTAAAATCTTTTTTTTAAAAGAGACAATGGTCCACAAATCGTAGTTAAGCAAGTCCAATTATTAAAGATAATGTTAATAAAATGGTGACATTGCACTCCTGTTTAAAACTGTGGTTTATCTGCTGCCGCTTCATTTTGACAATGCATGGTCAAGACCACACAATCTGTTCTACAAAATGTACCTTTTCCACAATTCTACATCTGAATATTGTTCTTTGTGATAATAAGCTTGTACCCATGTTGTCAAAGACACCAGATACAGGACCACATGTTAGAAACACTAAGACGACTTTTATTAGTCTCTACGAAAAGCAAACTTCATCTATTCAATCTGAATGGGACGTGTCCTCTTCACAATTCATAATTATTCGTTTGGACCCTCCCCACATTTAACCCAAAATATTAGTTCGCCCAGCGCTGTTTCGTGAAAGAATCCATTCCACTTAATTGACAGGAGAATACACACAACAGTGTACACACATCAAATTACCTACCAGACCTAAAAAAAAATAAATTGTCGTTGTATTCTAGTATCATGTATAACATTACTTTCTCGTTTTCCTTGATATATATTTATATACACTACTGGTCAAAAGTTTAAGAACACCCCAGTGTTTCAAGCTTTTTTAATTGAAATTCAAAAAGTCCAGTGAATATCATGAAATGGTAGAAAGGACAGAGCTGAACTGTGAGAGGTTTAAAAATGGTGAGGATACCCAGAAGTGGGAAATAATTCTGGAGCTCCATGCAGTTCCTCTGGTTTGGGCCGAGTTGGTCCTACAGAAAGATAGTGACCCAAAACATAAGATCAAGCTCTGCCAGAACTACCTTAGAAACAAGACCAAGATGGTGAGCTGGAGAACATGGAGTGGCCTGAAGTCTCCAGGCTTAAACCCCTTCGAGCTGCTTTAGGATGAACTGGACAGAAGAGCGAAAGCAGAGCAGCCAATAAGAGCCGCACACTTGTGGGAGCTTCTCCAACAGAGCTGGGAAGAACTTTCTGCAGAATGAGCAATGAAAAACAATCACGAAAGAATCCATTTCACTTAATCGACAGGAGAATGCACACCACTGGAACTCCTCAGTGCATAGAAAGGCTGCTCGAACCTGGAGCAGCCTGTCTATGCAACGTCAACCCCATTGTGTTCAGAAAAAACGTTTGGAAACCACTGCCATATTAACTAAGTGTTCGACCAAACTTAAGTTGAACATTCATTTAACATGGCCTAGAGCAGAGGTTTCCCCACCACAAACCCCGCCCTAAACCCACCCCCACATGTAGAGCGATGTGTCCCCCTCACATTAAAAATGCTTCCGACGGCCCTTGTTGTTTCAGCAAATTGGTAGGACTATCCAAACTAGAGATGAACTTAAAACCTTCCAATGGACATATTGTTTAATAGCATTTACACTGCTGAGGATTAACCAGCAGTAAAGAACAAATGAATGCAAATCATTTTACTTTCGTAGATTATGCAACAAATTAGAGTGAAAGGGGGTTATATAAGAAACTAAATGTCCATAAGGCAAAAATCTGTTCCAATGAATATATAACTCCATAACAATCCATCTTAGCAACAGTCTTCCTGTTGAAATTGAGAGATTTCACACACACAAATTATTCTGTGCGGAAGCTGCTGAATAAGCTGTTTTGGACATTTCAAAGATAAGCATTTGGAAATGAGGAGCTGACCCTGCAACGGCATAAAAGGGTTCTACTTGTAGCTCAGACGGAAAAAAAAACTTTAAACATCAGTGATGATAACTAATGAAATGCTTTGCATTTGCTGAAAGCGATGAGGCAGAGTGAAACAAGACATTCTCCGGTCAATCTTACAATCTCCACTGCAACTTTTGGTACAGAAGAAAAATATTTAGTTTCAAAGAGAACCTACAGGCTCATTTGTGACAGGAGAAAATGGAAAATATAAATAACCCAAACACTTTCATGAGAAATGAATCTGAGTGGGGGTCAGATCTGGGGGTACATTTCTGTAATTGTTTCAGTGGTACAGCACACGAAAAGTGAACAAACTGAACTGTTTCTTTCTCTGAAGCCTTTATTTCATGGTGTTTAACCATTGAAACAGACAGATTCTGGATCATCGCTGCCCAGTGAGGTCAACTGATTTGACCCACTAGAAAGTTACCCAAAGTTACCCCTCACTGGATGTGCCACCAACTCCCCCCCTGCAATTTTATCAGCTCCAGTTACCACACATGTGCAATCTGTAGGTTTCTGTATTCCATCTGTTTCTTTGCATCATTTATTAGTCCTTTTTATTCCAGTCATCAATAGCCAGCCCCCACAGGATCACAGTGAGGCCTTATGGTGGCGGATCACTGTCAGCACAGCACAGTTGTGGACAAAAGTAATGGGCTGACCCACAACGACCCACAACGCCTGACCCACGCGAAAGCCGCAAGCTGCATGCTGAGCACAAAAAGCACCGAACTTTTATAATAAAAAAGCATTACTGTGTGATTAAATCATTGTCTGCGTTAAGTAAAGAATATGTATATAATCACGTTAACGCCTTATTTACGTAGCACCAACAAGTATTGTTTTCCTTCATTTATATATCTTTGACCCTAAACCTACCACATTCCAACTGACTTACAATTTAGGCTCATCTTTAAATGCCTTTAACACAGTTTCTTCCTTTTCACCAGAATGTTCCAGAGAATGGAGACACAACACAGTGCCACACATTTCCAGTCAATAGTTCATTTTTTGCCCTAATCCAAGGCAGTTTTAAACACTTCCTGTACACATAGATATAAACTGACGACGTGACATTTCTCCTGTGTTCTTTTAAAGTCCACGGACTGCAGTGCTATGGCTGTAACGTCATCCATGGGCAGAGGTACGTGGACGTGGGCTGTTCCAACCCTGAGGTCATCACCTGCACTCATTCCCACAAAGGCTTTAAACACCGCTTCTGCATCAAGACCGAGAGCAGTGAGTACCGTCTTCTGTTGTCAGGATCATATACGGCTCTAGACGGGGGCCAGTGTGGGTCAGGGCCCCTGTAGAATTGCTCCTGGCCCCTGTTATGGCACCTGCACTGAACAGCCAATGATTTAAATATTAAATTATTATCGCGACATCCGCTCCTCGAAGAACGGAACTAACGCTACATGTGTTCTAGACGGACTGCTTAAAGCGCTACACACGCGAGAGCACATGCAAACGCTTTATGGGATTTTGAACCACTGACTGTATGGAAATTTCTTTTTTCTTTCTTTTTTTCCTCCTTACTACAGTGAGATACTACAGAGAGATGATGACGGTGCGATTTAAAAAGATAGTGTGATTTCATGCTGTGAAAAAGAACTGCAATGAAAATGAATGAAAAGCTAAATATAAAATAAATAAAATAAAATATAATGCTTTTGCCCCCAAAAAAACACACTGGCCCCACCTCGGCCCCCCTGGTTTTGTTCTAGAACTGCCACTGGTCAGGATATTGGTCAAAAGAATCACAGCTGTCTGCACAGAGATAAAGCAGAAAAGAAGCTGGTATTTAACAAATTGTGCTGAACTTGTTTCATGGTCCTGAAATTCTAGGAAGATCTTTTTTGCGTTTCTATCTGAGGTCACTACGTGTCAGCTGTCCTCAAGATGTTACACGGATGAATCTGTAGTGACCCACATCTGAATATACTTCAAATCCTCGACGTTAATCTTCAGTCTGAAGGCGTGCTTATCCATTCTACATGAAATCAGCACATACTTCTTCCTTTCTAATCCTAATCTTAAGGACTATACATCTGTACCCTATGATGCTTAAACGTATGAATCCATGTTGTCAATGTCCGAGGCTATTTTCCTGTAATGGACACCACAGATAGACATAGTGTATAGAAAAACCTCGTCAGACTCGCATGCTTTTGGAGAAATGTATTTTTCATAATCACCTCCATTTGCAATTACAGCATTAAATACATGAGCTCATCAAGTATACGCCAAATTCATCCCAAATCCACTAATCTTTCCACACAGGGCCGAACCTCAGGAGACCTACATAGTCAATAATGAATCATGCTGACGTGCACCTAAGACGTGGCGTCAATCTTGTAGACATTTGGAGCTGGATGTGTTTGGCAAACGGCTGAGGTAGCACTGTTTTCTACGGGCTCAGGGAAATAACAGGGTCAGAGACTGCTGATGACAGGCCGTCACTAAGTGCGTGGACTGACATGTTGGACAAGGCTGCTCTGAGGCAGCAGCAGGAGGCTTTTGAACGCTGTCTTGGGTTTGATCTGGACCTGCACACTGTCTTAATCCCAACAAAGAAGCGCTTCGTTCCTGTTGGAGGCCAGTTGCGTAACACGCTTAGCGGCCTACGCTCCTTTGTCCTCCGTTACCATGAAAGGTTGGCCTATCAGCCTGCTTCCTAGACATTGTGTATTATTAAGGCAAGCTGGCCTTTGAAATGACCTGCATAAAATGGTCCGAAAGTAACGTCCGAGCAGCCGGACGAAAGTGAAGCAGCAAATTTGATCTACCTCAATTTTTTTTTATCTCCTAACATGAGTATTCCTGGAAGTCTCTGTGCCCTTTAATATCCTCTTGCACATATCTGTCCAATCAGAGCTAGGCTCAGGGTATAGGATTATTTCATTCAGCTATAAAGTGAACTGAGACTGAAAAGCTGAGATGCCAAACAAGGTCACCAACAAACAAAATCAGTTTTCCTGTATGTTCTCTATGCTGAGGGACTGTCTGTTATTGCTCTCCAGGGACTTCAGAGGGATGTAAACACAAGGTTACACACGTAAGAGAAAGATTATTAACAATCAGAAGTCAGTTGAAATTACTATCAGGCTGAAAAAGCATTCCCAGTTAAGAATATAACAGGAAAACGATGAGTAAACTGGCTTCACGTGCAGAGAGGAGGATGGTAAAAGAGGGTTTCAGAAAAGATTACAGTTTCAGAACTTCATAGATTAAGCGGAATCTTTGGGTCTTCGCATTTTATAATCCATGGTCAAATATCATCTCTGTGACAGGAAGCTTTTTGCAAGAGTTCAAAATCTGTCTTCCTGTGTCCTAAGGCTAAACTTACCGATTTGCAGATTTATTTTAAAATTTTATAATTGTGGTAATAATAATAATAATAATAATAATAATAATAATAATAATAATAATGCAGTCATCTAAATTGGAAAATGTTACTAAA
>JBBJLR010000087.1:11406614-11427001 GCA_037577145.1 Brachypetersius gabonensis
TGTGTGTCTGTGTGTGTCTGTGTGTGTCTGTGTGTGTCTGTGTGTGTCTGTGTGTGTCTGTGTGTGTCTGTGTGTGACTGTGTGTGACTGTGTGTGACTGTGTGTGACTGTGTGTGACTGTGTGTGACTGTGTGTCTGTGTCTTACCAGGAGAAGCACATATAACCACCTCAGCAGCTGGTTAACTGATGCCAGGAACCTCACCAACCCCAATACTGTGAGTAGACATCAGCCAGTACTGCAGAGTAATCCACCACTGATAATTCCTTATGATAATTGTTTTGTATTATACCAATAATTCTACTGATTTCATTGTTTCACAAACCATTGTCAGGCTATTTAGTTTTGCAGATGAAAGTAGTGTGTTTGTTTTCAGGTCATCATTCTCATAGGAAACAAAGCAGACCTGGAAGCCCAGCGAGATGTGACGTATGAAGAAGCCAAGCAGTTTGCTGAAGAGAACGGTGAGACTGGTTCAAAAATAACTTTTAACTCGACTTCATTTTTTATGTAGAACACAAACCAGAGTTAAAAATAGTATGAAATACTCTTCAAAATCAAATGTACCGTTTAATATAGCCATATGCACTGCATTATCAGTGATTCTTGGATCATCAGTTCCATTCAGCAACATCAGGTACTGAAATGTTGTGAATTTCATGATCAGACTTCTAGGCTTAGATTGGACCCTGTGTATAAAAATGTGTATATATAGGAAAGGATTAAAGAATATGTTGTGACTTGTCAGCTTCTGATATAAACATTTAAGAACTGATGTGGCCTTACAGAATCGCTCCTGTTTCACTGATCTTTAGTCTTTATTCTGTAGGTCTGTTGTTCCTGGAAGCCAGTGCAAAAACGTAAGTAGTGGGAATGATGGGCGTTGTGCATTCTTTTGTTCTGCATGAGACGAGAGCTAATTTTAGTTACAGCCCAAATCTACCACATTTCATTCTTGTGATCAGATGCAATGGCCAGGTTTTCCTTTCACCCTAAATCAGTTAGACATGATTAATGTCTATGATTTGCTTGTTTTGTTTTTGGATATCATTTTCTGTTACTAGTTGGGTGGACCGCTTCATAACATTTATAAAGAAACTGCAAAGTTTGTTTCCTTCGACAAACTGCTTTATAGTATCTCAGTCTACAGCTATAGCCATGAACTTGTACATTGCTAGACAGTATAACCATGCAGTACTTTTAACAGCAAATTGTACTGTGCAAAGAACATTTTTACTGACTATATTTAAGGGGGAAAACTGTGTAAATGTCGTTTTTTGGCCACACCATCACTTCCCGTAGCTGAGTTAGTTTTGTAAGATTCAGATTAGAACTGCGCCTGGCAGGAAGGTAGATTTCCAGGAAAGTGGTTGGGCACGACTAGTGTGTCTGTAAAAGACCCTTGTTGAGGGATGTAACCTGTCCTTGTCTCTGACAGAGGTGAAAACGTGGAGGATGCTTTCCTGGAAGCAGCGAAAAAGATCTACCAAAATATTCAGGATGGCAGCCTGGACCTGAATGCAGCTGAATCAGGGGTCCAGCACAAGCCATCTGCGCCTCAGGGGGGCCGGCTAACCAGTGAACCACAGCCTCAGAGGGAAGGGTGCGGCTGCTAATGACCCTGAACACCTGCTTGCCTGCATACCTACCTACTACACCCAGCACCACCCTTAAACCTTTTCCTCATCCACTACTCGTCCCCCATCATCCCATCTGGGCCCTAGTCCGCCATGTCCTCACCCGCAGGGGAGTACGAACAGGGGCCGAAAAGGAATGGAACGGGACCGGCTTGGCTGTTTATCATCTTCTCCTTCCCTTTCCCATCTCTCACTCCTACCTGTCATTCTTTCCCCCCTCCGCCATGCTCTGACTATACCTGTCACTGTTCACTCTCCATGGATACATCACATGGTACAGACCTGTTAAAGGAAAACTGAGGTTAACGACTATCTGAGAGACAGCTGAGAGATTGAAGCAGGTGATTTTTTAAAAAAATTAATTTAATTTTATAGCTCAATAAATTTTTTTTCCCATGGGATTCTGAGAATCCAGAACCTACTAGAAAGTAGCATTCGGCTTACAAGTTTCCCCCGCATGATCTAGTTTATGATCACGTTATTATTTACGTTGTAAAAAAGGCTTTTACTGAGGTCAATAATTCTGTCCCGCCCTCACCACTGAGGGGGCGGGGCGTTTGTAAAACCAGCTTCGATGCAGACACAGGCGCATGCTGTGGCATGCATTCGTTTGTGTGACTATTTTAAAGGCAAGCGTCTTGAGAGCCAGAAAAAAGCAGCATGAGCTTGTCTTGGTCACTGAGATTTGTGGTCCACCTTGTCAAGCAGCCTTTAAAGGCTTGTAAAATAGAGAGATCAGCCAGATTGAATCTCAAAACGACTCCAAATTCTGAAGGTACTGACGACACTGAATGGTTGAGAAACTGTCACTTCAGCGCTCTGACAGCTCCTCAGCAGAGTGAAGGTTTTGGGAAAATCCCCAGCAATGTAAATGTGTATGGATGAAAGGGTGGGTGGCGTTTTATGCTCTTTGCATTTGCCAGATCTTGGGGGTTGTTGGGTCTTCTCACTCAGAAAATGACACTTTAAGGAAAGACGCTTCCCTCCTACACCAGTTTTTAAATGATTTCTTCCCTAATCATCTGTTCCATTGCACCAACTCCCTCCATGCCTATGCGCCCTCCTCCTCCGCAACCATATCAAGTAGAACTCCATCTGTCCTTACCAGCATTTTTTTTTTTTGGTTGCCTTATGTTTATGATTCATGTTAATATTGTTAACCATCCATGTTTAATCTCACTTTGTCGCACTTGCTGTATGTACTGCAGATTGGACTTCTGTCAAAATAAAATACTGTTTTACATTTTAGCTCTTGGAGAAGAGTGCAACAGGAACGTTAGCTAGTGAGTGCTGTGTGATAGCCCTGCTTGTCTCATTCTGGCTGTAAATTTGACTGGCTGCTGTCATAGAGGCTTGTATAGTAACATTGCAAAGTGCTAACCCCAAATCCCACAAAGCCAGCTTCCACTGCAGTGTTAGAATAGGGATTTGAATTGAATTCATGTTCCATTATACTTCTTATTCAGCAGCTGTACATATGGCTAAATATCTGTTGGTGATGATGCAAATGGGGAGGGGGGGCAAGATGGACAGCAGCACTGACTCTGTGACATTGTACAGCCGTTGTCAGTCACTAGTAATTCTTGGCTATTAAATTCTTTTAACATTTTCTATGATTAATCATGTGCGAGTGTGTGTATGTGGACAGACTCTTTCTGTGCTCACTGGGTGTTCTACTGAAATTCCACTATGCACCTGTTCTCTGGCTAAAAGTAGTAGCAAACTCTCAAAGCAGGGATTGGTGCAGCACTTGCTTTGCATCCTGATTGAAACTTATATATGGCCAATATGAAACAACCTTTCGTTCATCTTTCTCACTCAACTCTTCTGATCAGAGTTCTTCTTTTAAAGAGGAGATAGTGGAGTTTGTTTTTTTTGGGCGGAGTCCTCCTTGTGCTCGGTCCATTACTTTGCTGCCTAAGTGACCACTTTTAAAACGTATGTATAAACCTATACATATGTATAAATTTCAAAAGGGGCTGTGCTAACATTTAAAATGCGGTCTTGCGTGTATATGATTTTAAAATGTTGACATTTTGATTTTAATAATTATAAATAAAATGTTCTAGACAGAAATGATTCTACTGGATCTGCTGAATGTGACTTTTTTGTGCTACTTTAGGCTTGGGTGGGATCCGATTTTCAATGAAACATTAACAAGAGTTACCTTTACTTACTGTCCACCTTGATAAAGCGATAATGCTGCTCTGGGCTTCACATTATACTTTAAAGGATGTACAAAATGTATAAGAATAAAAGACATTTAAGACATTGCCCTTAATACTGCTATTGAACAAAATTCACCATAAATGGAAATGGGTGGAAACTCATCCTGTACACATTACTCAAACAAAAACGGCCATCTTTCAAGTAGCAAAATTGCTTTGTATTTTATGCAACAAATTGCACCATGGTTACAGGGAGGGAAAAGAAAAAGAGTAAGAAACGTGTATTTACAAAGGCGAGCAAATTAGTGTACAAAACTGACGCTCACATCCCAACAAAAAAAAACAAAAGAGTAGTGGCATGATTCTTATGGAAGAAAAGGTCAACATTGGCAGTACCATGTTGAAATAAAGGCAGCTTGTGGTTGGCTTCATCCTCAAGCATCGCAGTCAGAGGGCTAAGTGTCGAAAATGCTAACACTAATACTGTAAAACAATTGTATTATTTTAACAATACAATACAAACAAACAAATGTTTTAGTATGAGTTTCCGACTTAGCAGTGAAGGTTCATTGGTTTGTTAAGCAGATTGTATCTTAGAGCTCAATACATCAATCCTTGCCATTCATTAACAATGGCATTTACAAGACGAGGCAAGTGATGGTACTGCTGGACCACAAGCCTTGCTGCAGATCTCAAGGGACATCCTTGGTGTTAAAGTGATTATAATCCTTAAAGCCATTTTGCAGTTCTGTGAGTGGTGTCCAGAGCATTATGAAATTACATCACGAGTGGTGGCTGGTATTCTTTTAAGAACATATAAAATAAAACATTCGGTCGCATAGGTTCTCGCATTGCTTTTCTTATTTACTAGTCCTTCTCCAGCTCCTGGAGACAGTAGTGTTCAGAATCAAACATCCATGTCCATTACCGTTGATGAATGCATAATTTATAACGTTCAATCCCCACCCCCACCGCCCCCAAATGCCATGTGGTTGATTCTTGGTGACGCAGTCTTTAAGAGCTACTGTATGTGATTCAGGCAATAGCGTTTAAGGCACACATGTTCCATAGGCCAGTGGGCACAGCGAAAAGAACCAGACTCGTCTAGACTAGACTCGTCATGGCACAGTGTTACAGTTCCATAATACTTAAAAAACTGGGCTCAATATGAACAACCATTCCTCACATCGTGGGACCATTCACATCACGCATCAAAGCCCTTTACATAATTTGCAACCACAAGAAAGAAATGCAAAAGCCTAGGAGGGGAGCAAAGTATTAGAAGAGAGCTGCATGTTTTGGCCATATGAATGGTCTTTGTCAGAACCGTGCAGTTTTGAGTAATGGAAAAATATATCTTTAATGATTCCCAGAAAGCAGATTTCTTTTGATCCCAGAGAAGTGGGAGCCAGGCGATATGGCATATGAGGTTTGACATTTTGATACCGTCGTTGGCAATGTGATAGAAGGCACATTAAGAAGAAAGAAGTGGAATTAAAAATAAAACTGTTCTCAAGTAACTAAGACATGGGCTTGGACCTTTTCAAGAAGGCCAAACTGAATTGCATTCATTTTTCAAGATTCTTTGAGGATAAAACCCAAGGGGGCATTCAGTTTCTTTTGAATTTTGTGCACAGTAACACTTTGTGAGTCCTCCAGTATTTTGTGGAAACAAGAGGTGATTTCAGTTTGTTTAGTGTATATAAAGTGTATAGTATGTCACAGCCATTCGGAAAAGGCTTCCCCGCTTCATATCTGTTTGGGCGAGATCATTATTCTGCTGGTTACCACAAAGAAGAAGAGAAAAAATAGTGCAGGACTCAGGCACTTCCGCTACCTCTGGACAATGTCACTAATCTCTTTGACAGAGGAGAGCAGCTTGGTGAAGTCCTGTGGTGTGTTTGCACCCCCAGTGGCTGTAGGGCAGATCTGCAGATCCCTCAGGCTGCTCTCCAACTTGTTAATAGCCTCACGAAAGGCAAACTTGTTCCTCATCTGCTGTATGGAGTCCACATAGCTCACGCAGTACTTGGAGAGGTTCTTACCAGCCTCCAAGACTGCACTGTGACTGCCCATTTGCTCAGAGTTCCTGTTGATGGCAGCACGCAGGAGCTCCGTGCTTTCCAGGACCATCTCCCGGGTGATGGCAGAACTGGAGAAGCGCTCGGTCGGCTGGCGAGTTTTCCGCAAGGAGCGACGTGTATTAATGAGAGGGATGAAAGGCGTAGCCGAGGCTTGATCACCAACAGGAGAGCTGGAGCCTACTCCCGGTGGTGGAGTAGTTGGAGAAGTACACAAGTTTCTTGACGACTGCTGTCCTTTTGAGGTGTTAAGTTTTCTGGTGCCTTCCTGAGATGCGAGGGGCCTTGCTTGTTCAACTAAGCCAGTGCTTGTGGAGTTTATGTCAGGAGTGCCTTTAACTTTGCTGTCAGGGGACAGGTCTTGAGTGGGGCTCCTTGAAATCTTTCCAGACTTGACGCTTGACGGTGGCGGTGGGGGAGGAGCTGGCTTAGGTTTTGCAAACTTCCCCCGTTCCCGGTCCCTTTGAGCAGAGAGGTCTAGAGGTTGTTTGTGTCTGCGTACTCTGTCTTCCCCAGCTGCCCCAAGGAATGCGCTGGATTTAAGCAAATCAGCTTGCAGGGCGCTAGTTCTAGAGTTGTCACCCTGTGACCGATGACCTAGTTTGGGGGTTAGAGTTTGGGGGCTTGATCCTGGACTAGACTCTGCATCCTTGAAAACGTCATCCGATGCATCTTCAGTCTTCTTAGGTAGGCGTGGGGGTGGTGTGAGCGTTCCACCGCGTGGAGCGCTCTCGGGCTTGAGTTCGTTTGCCCTCTTGCGAGGCAGAGCAGGCTTGCCCCCCAAGGTGCCAGAGTCAAAGTGGCGAGGCTGCAGGTCGCGGGGAAGCGTGACGGACTTCCATTCTGTACGATCAGACCCAGGGGGCATACTGGAAGCTGACGAAGACCTCAGGAAGCGCTTCGAGTTGGACGACATGAAATCTTCCTCACCAGGCGGTGTCGTGGCCATCTTCCCACCAACACCTGGAGTTGACGCAGTGACCTTTTTTCGTGGCTGTGAAGGGAAGATCTGACCAGGATATGTAGGAGCTCCATTGGTGACGCCTCCAGCACCGTTATTATTGGCACAAAGGAACTTTAAAGGATCAGTGCCTAGAGTGGCCTCAGTAATCGAGGAGCCATTGTTGAAATCCTCTCTGGCGTCAGCACCCAAGCCTCTGGGATCAAGGTGCCGGTCCTCTTTAAAGGAACTGCTCCGTTTCGGAGGGGCAGGTGCAGTTTTCTTCTTCTTTTTAATCAAGTTGAAGGGGTTGAGGCTGCTCTTGGATTTGTCCTTGGGCAACAGCCTATCGTCCTCATTCAGGTTGCTATCTACTAAAGGCCTCTCTTTTCGTGGAAGCATTGGAGAAATGGCTACTTCGGCCTCTGCAGCATCTAGGAATAATACAGAATGGAAAAAAAGGTATTTGTCAGCTGTAGGCAGATCATGTGCCCTGCTTCTTTGTAAGGCTGGAAAATGTGAAATCATGCTTTCACATTTTCCAGCCTTACAAATTCATTAACATGTTGAACAAACTGGAGAATGCTGATGGCATACTCACCAGGGCTGTCCCCATCTTTATCCATATTTCTACGCAGTGTTCTGGTTTTAGTGGGCAGCTCTGGGGCCTGCTGTGTGGAGCCAAGCATCAGCTTCTTGCCTTTTTTGCCTAATTCCTTCTCCACCTCTATCAAAGGTAAACATGAATTTATTAGCCAAAAAAAAACTGGGAAAGGTAAACACAATGTATTAATAATGTATAATAATGTCACTCAGTGATCAGACATGCTGTTTTACCGTCAGAGATGCTGGATTCCTGAAACATTGTCTCAAAAGCTTGATGGGTCTCAGCAAAGGATGGCCTTTCTGCTGGGTTCCATTTCCAACCTTAGGCCAAAGACAAGTTAAGTCAAGCAGAAAAGCATCCCAAGATTACACTATAAGTTGTATTACATTGTGCAGCTACTCACATGCCCTCATAAGTTCATAGACCTTTTCTGGACATCCCTCAGGTCTGTCCATGCGGTAGTCCTTCTCTAGTAGCTCGTAGACTTGGGACAAATCAATCCCAGGGTACGGGGACATCCCATAGGTAGCAATCTCCCACAGCAAAACTCCAAAAGCTGAGGCACAATAAATGAGAAGGTCATATACATTCAGTTGTTTTCGATTGTTCAGCAATTTTTGGAACAACAGTAGCAGGGACGTCACTAGGACGGAGAGACAAGGGGGGCTTAGCCCCCAGGGTTGTAGGAAGGAATTAGCGTGTATAGAGGGCTGAAAACCTGAACAGTAGGTATCCTAAAGCCAGGTTTCTCAACCACTCGGCCGCGGACCACTGATGAGCTGCGAAGGCTTTTGATCGGGCCGTGAGTATAAAACGAAGACAGGCCATTGGTCTGCAATTGGTCCCAAAAAAACCTTTTTATGCAATTGGTGTATTATCACAGCCTCTGCTATTTAACGAATAGCAGAAGTTGTAACGTTTTGAATGAACCCTCTCACCGGAAAACAATGTCTTGTTTTGGAGTTGTTTAATTGTGTTTTGAGCGAGTTTTGTCAAGTATTTGGTGCGCCGGGCCCGGAGTTCTTATTGATTGAACCGAATGCTGAACCGAGTGGCAGAGCCGGCAGTGTGAGGGAGGGAGCTGACAGTATGAGTCAGTTAATCAGAGCTTATTGTACAGAATGAATGGGAGCGAAGCGGTGTTTAAGCGCTTATTGATTTAGAATTCTGTGGTAAAAATAAGGATTTCTCCAAATAAAATGGCATCTCTGCTTGCACTTAATGGTACTGAAAGCCATATAGAATAATCATTTTTTATTCTTTTGAGCTCCAATTCTGAACATAAGCTGACGAGACCTGTGGCTGTGGGTTTCAGTGTCAGAAGAAAAAAATTATCCGACAGGGACGATAAGGATTGCTGAATTCAATGCATAATATAAAATCCGGTATTTGATCCTGTGTTGCTATTTGAGAATAAGTTCACATATTTTACTTCTCTGGCACATGAAACTTCAGAGTCTTAGCTTTGAAATGAGTCCAACCGCAAACAATAATAACTTTGTGTGATGGAACTGTGATGTTTTAAAGGTGGTACTGTAAATTCCATGATGGCCACCAATATAGGGGTGAAAGCTAACAGTGGGCCTTGGCTAAATGCTGTGATGGATAGGTGGGCCTTAATGCTGAAAAGGTGGGGACCATTGTCCTAAAGCATGCTAATGCAATTATTAAAAAAAATTATGTTCTCACCCCAGACATCTGACTTGATAGAGAACTTATTATAAGCCAGACTCTCTGGCGCAGTCCATTTAATAGGAAACTTGGCTCCAGCATGAGCTGTATATGTGTCCCCCGTCATCAGACGACTCAAGCCAAAATCCGCCACTTTCACCAAGTGGTTCTCTCCAACCAAGCAGTTGCGGGCAGCCAAGTCCCTGAAAAAAGGAATATGAAATGCGTTAAAACAAATCTGTTAATTGCAAATGAAGATTTCCACGAGAATGATGTCTTTAAAGTAGACATATTTTTGTGTATCATGGTTCAACATTATATTTCCATAAACTTGCCTGCTTAGGCAAATGGGCTGAATGTATACTGCCCTGAAAAGTTTGTCCTGTCCTGAAGAAAATTTTGCTTTTAAAAACATTTTTTGAAATATAACACAAACAGACACAAATTAGGATAATCAACTTATTTTTAAAAGCAATATTACTATGGGAGAAAATAGATGCATGTATTAATTAAAGCTACTGTAGTATATATTTATTGTATTGTACAGCACTCCTGACAAGCAACCTGCCTTTTCTGCTCATGCATGCAAGATGACAGATTTTTTGAAAAATGAGTGACTTTCCAATAGATTAAAGAAAAAGAAAAAAAAAAATCCACAACTGACTGATTTTTTATTTTTATTTTACCAGATGCTCCGTGTCATAGGCTCATACCACCTTGGCCATCATCAAATTTAAGTGCTGTGTTGTCCATTCTCCCCTACTCCATTTTCAGCTTTTTGCCCCATGAACCATTGGCTCAAACATATTTTGGAGCTAAATTATTTTTTAGGAGCCATGATCTCTGTCAAATGTAATATAAATACACATTTTAAAAACATAGTAAAACTGTGTTTCTCATGTAATTAATCTTGATTTTTTTAAAGATATTTTAGTATATTTTAAAAGGCGCTTTGCAGTGGGTTGCCAGGCCATGCGAATCGTTTCAACGAAACTCTATCTGTCAGCACTGCTGTCGGTCACGAACGAGTCGGTTCTTTGACTAAATTTGGGCGCAGAATTTAGGTATTTTTATATTGTTCAACACTCAACTGTCCACCACTTCTGTTCCAAATAGTTTTATTTTCCTGTCCCTGGGCAGTCATTAATGTCATACCCTGTCCTAGTTAAAGCCCTACAAACATATTACATTATAATATCTAATGAACATGACAGAATAACAGATTGGATGGCTTATAGTCTTTTCAATATGACTCAGTTTAATTTGTATAGTGCCTTTTACAAATCAAGATGGTCACAGAGCAGCTTTATGGGGATTGGATCACAATCCACCTACTGTGCAATAAACTTAAGCATAAAAAAGGAATGGACTTTCCAGCGGAAAGTGGAAAACAGAAAGTATGTCACTGCTCAAAGATAGGATGGATCTGATTTTTGGTTTGTTCCTTTCTGGTACCTATGGATGAAGTTCTTCTTCTCCAAGTACTCCATAGCAGAGGATATCTGAGTGGCCATGTAGAGCAGCACCACAGCATTCACCTCCTCTCGGTTACATTCGCGCAGGTAGTCCAGCAGGTTACCATGGGTCATAAACTCTGTGATAATGTAGAAGGGAGGCTCCCGTGTACACACACCTGAGACAAACAGTAGTTTTTAAGTTGGCACTCTTAATATTTTCATATCAGGGAGTCAAACATTATATCCAAAAGCTCTATGTCACTTTATTTCATTCAAACTAGGGATGTATCATTTTTAAATTAATGATTCTTTACAGGTAACTTAGCTGATTGCCAACTTTTAATTTAACCAAAAACTTTTTTGGGTAAAATTTATGGGGCTAAATGAAAAATGTTCAATTCCTATTGTGTATTCATTTTAAATGTTACATTCTGAAACCAAAAAAAAACACTTGCCTTTTTAAATGACAAGCCTCAAAGTGCAACACTAAAGGTAAACAACAGGCTATTTATGAGCAATGTTTTAGCAATTCCATTTCCAGTAGTGCATCTTCAATAATAACCTTCTAAAAGTAAGGTTATTATTAATTGTAATTGTGTGATATGGCATAACTTTCAAATCAGGCCATTAAAACGTTATTAAATGACACTTTTCCTTAAGACTAGACTCACCCAACAGCTGGACCAGGTTAGGATGCTTGATTTCTTTCATGACAGCAGCCTCCTTCAGGAACTCTTCTACCTCCATGGTGTCTTCCTTCAAGATGAAGGAAAAGTAAAATGGAAATGTTAGTCCTGAGTTTGCAAGTGGTGTTGTCAGAAAAATCCAGACAGGGTTGTACAATGTGCAATAAAACATAAAACGCTACATACATACTGTGGAACAAACATGTGCAATACTACTTATACATAACAGGTGCTACATAACTATCAACACTACCTTTACACTTGTACCTTATACTTTCTAGTCTCTTTAATAATATGTTAGAATAGATAGAATTTATGTTTAGAATTTTTTTTATTTATTAAAGGTCCCATGGCATGCTGATTTCTTATGCTTTTATATAGGTCTTAGTGGTCCCCTAATACTGTATCTGAAGTCTCTTTACGAAATTCAGCCACTTCGCGCCGAGTCAGTCCCACAATGAGATTTCCTGAGGACGCGCCATTTCTGTGTCTGTAGCTTTAAATGATCATGAGGAGAAGAGAGGCGGGGTGAGGAAGAGAGAGGCGGAGCAAGGTGGGGGAGGGGTTTGGCACAGACACACAACTTTAGGAAGTTGTGTGATGCTTTTCCAGAGAAAGTAAAATTAACCCACTGGTTCTTCAGAGGCTCGCATAAACTAAAAAATACAAAAAAATACATTTGTGCTTATTTCTACATCTAAGCCTGAATAACTGTCATGCTTCACTTGTTTACAAGCCATGGTGTCTCTAGAGGACACACATAGCATTGACAGTCGGGGGAGCTTATTTTATAGGGGAGAGGTGTGAAAATCTCTGGGCAGGCCAAACATGAGAAAGGGGTTGTAACCTTTCCCAGTATGATGACATACGGGGCCAAATTCCAGATCTGAGCTGCAGCTCTCTCAACGGTGGAGCAGGATGATCAAAGCACTCTTTACACCTATCGCCATTTCTAGCCACTGCAGGACCATAGGCTGGCTAGAGGAACAGGCTCGGATTAATGTTCAAAAATCCCAGTGAAATTTTCATGCCATGGGACCTTTAATGTTGCACTGTTTGTATTGTCTAGTCTGCTTAGTGGACATTCAAGTAAACATTTTATTGTACTATGTACACATGAAAATAAAACTTTGAATCTAGTGTTTCCCAGCTCTGGTCCTGGAGGCACACTGCCTTGCTTTCCTTGCTTTCAAACATCTGCAGCAGCTCAGAAGCTCAGAAGAGGATTTTTGTATGCGCTGATTAGTCAGATCAGTTGTGTTGGAGCAGTGAAAACTTCTATGACCAGGGTTAGGAAACAGTAGTTGTAGTTCTAAACATGTAAACGCTCACAAACATATTTCGAACTACCGAAATATGTGAAATTCTGTCTCTGCATTTAACCCGGTCACCAGGGGGCAGCGAGGAACACAGCTCCCGGGGAGCAGAGTGTGGGGACGGTATCTCAGTGATGCCACTAGCAGTCCTGGGATTTGAACCCACAACCTTCTGATCGCAGGCCACCAGCTGCCCCTATTCTCATGACTGTGGGGAAAAAAAAAAACTTCTCTGTATGTGTATTTTCAAAATGACAGAGGCTTACTAACCTTTAGTGTTTTCACAGCAACAGTGAGATTGTACTTCTTCCAGACTCCCTCATACACTTCACCATATTGGCCTCCACCTAGCTTGTGTTTCATAGTAATGTCTGTGCGCTCCATCTCCCACTTGTCGTAGTTGGGCGAGACCCCGTAGATTGTGGGCTTGTTGCGTTTGGGTGCTGGGTAGTGTAGTGTTGTGATGAGGCCGTCTGCCACAGTGGAATGGTGATGGACCAACTCAGCCAGCGTGTTGAAGCGGCTCTCCGAGGACACATACAGCTGTGCAAGGATGATATGGAGGAAATGAGGGAATCAAACAGTCTGACCTAGTTTACATAATGTAATTAACAAGGATTCCTAAAGCATGTTACAGCGAATTTTACGCATGTGTTTTACACCGGTCTGACATGAGTAAAACCATAACATGAACTAAGACACAGTCAGGCTTTGTATTTGCCTGCTGGGCAAACAATGTCATTTTTTTTCCCAGATACTGAAATAACTGCAGCCTTATTCGATAGTCACTATTAAACATTACCAAAAAAAGCCTGCGTTCAAATAAAGGGCTTTCTGAAATCACCCACAGCTTCTACTCATAACCTCTTTTTCACAGTTTTTCCACATTCCTTGGTGGATATTTGGGCCAGTGCTTATATTGTGCTGGAGAAAGATTAAAAATGTAATGTGGAACATACAAATGAGTGGTAAATCTCAAATCTTCAAACGTGCAGGTAATTTACAAAACACCACCCACTTCTTACATTTACTGTTATCTATGAATTTTAATGTCAATTTACCCCTTTTGAATCTACACACACGTAAAATCCCTTGTTTTGGACGCTAAAGGTGACTCATGTAGCACAAATGTAGGTAATATATTTCTGAACCCGGGACATGGGAAGGTGTGGGACAGTTTGGGTTGGGATATGTTATTTTTTTTTCCTTGCGATTGTGCATTTTGTTCACTGATTGGAGACACGCCTTTGTGGAAGTGTTGGATGATAAATTGTCTGTACTATGGCTGGCTTGATTTATTCAAGTCATTGACTAATTCAATATGTTGGTATTTGTTTAGTGTTCAGAAACACAGCTGACTAATCAATTTAGCTCGTTCCAAAATATATGAAGGTTTATAATCAACAAATTTAAGGGAAAAAATGAAAAAATAACTTCAGCCATGAGTGAGATCTAGACTTTTTCATGATTATACTGATAAATTATGGACCACCAAGTTAGAAACAGATTGTGAACTTGTCAATCATCGTGAACCAGCAAAACTGACTATGAAAACACTTGATAAAGCTTTTCATCTCGGTATGACTTCTCTATCAGAGCTTCTATCTAGGTAAACAAATATTCAATCAAACTTATCTGACATATTACAGCCCGTCTGAACACACTTATTAGGTCTCTGCGGGACATCCATTGTAAACAGAGGCACACAAATGTGTAAAACTATTTGTAACCAATCAAAAAGTAGTATATCTGATTTAAAGAACAAAATGTCTAATGAACTAACATCCTTAAACGATATGAATAATTATTTGGTCTTGTTAAAGGGTAGTACTGAGTACTAGTATTCAGGTAACCATTTGGGCCTCAGATTGTTTTGTATGAACAGTTCAAATATATATACAAACTGTAAGCTTCTTCCAGAAATTAGGTATCTATTATTTTTCCTGACTGTGAGAACTGAGCTGTTTTAGCCCCTAGTGTCATATACCTCACACCTAGCTAGCAAACTAAATATGTAATATTGGTATTCTACCAATATTCTTACTCCAGGTAACTAGCCAATACCCATCACTGTATTAACTTTTATACTAACCAGGCAGATAAATAATATGTCAGCAATCATGCATTGTGCATAAATTCTTTATTTTTTCTCTGCGATTATGAAAGGCACCAAAAATAGGGAAGTCAAGGGTTATCTTACTTCTCTTTATGAATGTCTTGCCCTGCAAGCTGTAACCAACACTGCCTAAACTACATTCTTGCAATGCCACAGTCCATTAATGTCATCATACCTGGATGACAACAAAAAAAAATAAAATCAAGAAGGAATCTACACTATTCAAACTCCTTCCAAGTTAATGAGACACGCCATAAAAACAGACATGTGTTTCCAAAGCCATAGAGCTGAACTGGGGGCTGCCTGCCTCGAGACAGGGAGCGCATCACACACACAGCCAGTCGGTCTTAAGCAAGCATTCTCCAGAGGTGATATAACTGCTGTAGAATCTGTCTGGCTACCCCGCAGTTTAACAGGCCAGAGGATTGGAGTGGGCGATTGGTGTGTCTAGCAAGGAATTTATTGCATAGCGCTCTCAGAGACAAAGGGGGAAATTAAATGCCACTGGCAAAATGGACAGTGACATTTAAACCTGACAGGTGCTCTTAAAAAAAAATGCAGCATGCTGGGAGGCATCTGTAGCTGTAAATCTAACGGACAACTCTTCATATACAACAATTAACTGCAAAACCCTGCGTTTTTCCAAAGCATAATCCCAATCTTGGACAAGCCTACACTTACAAGTGGTAACTTCTTCTGGACGGCTCCTTACGCCCATTCTGCGAAATTGACTAAGTGGCTCTCTGTTGAGCTGCTAGTGAGCAATGCTGGGCAACAGTATAAATGAGAAAACTGCTTTAAAATCTATTTACACCTCTCCAAAAAAATGACAGTGGTCAGAAAAAATTGACAACACAATTGCTGCTTTCCCAATATCTAAAAAGCATACAGCTGCTCTAACAAAAACTGCATAAAACTAAAATAAAAACAGTTTTACCAAATGTTGATTTTCCCTAAAGAGATCCCGTTTGCTTCTGATTTTGAAAATCATTTTCATAGAGAATGTGCTCCATCAGCGTTACTGAAGACACAAATGCATAGTTCAACCAAGAGGCCTCCAAGGCAGGCAAATTGCATTTTATGTCCATTACAATAACATGTCTGAATGATTTTTCAGGAAGAAATCAAATCAATGCAGTTTTACCCTCAACTCAAAAGTTACCAACAAAAAAGGGTCAAAAGTATGCCAAAAAAATATGTGTAGCTAAATATAGAAAAAAAACACCCATATTCAAGACTGTGACTTGTTCAGAATTGTTTGTCCACTTTTTTTAGAAAGCATATGGTGTGTTACAATGTGGCTTAGGCATACACTACACAAGAAAAATACTTATTTCTTAAGTACTGGTCAATGCTCAATAGCTGAAATTATCCTAATATTATTCTTTTATTCCTTTTATTTATACACATTTATTTAAACATCCTTGGAATTTGGAAGTTGGAACAAAACCCCATATCTCCAGAGCGTGGCAGTTCAGTCATTCACCACAAGGAGTATGTGCAAATATGACACTGCATGTTGCGTATCTGCTCTTATATGTGGCATACTAGTGTTAACATTTGATTAGGAAGAATTTCAACTGGTATAAAATCTCTATACTAGAGAATATTTACTATTGCTTGTCTCAATCATAAAATAGTGCCCTACCGTCAACACACTTCCTTTAGTTTAGTCTGGTCCACCAACTGGCATACATGTACACAGAGTAGCACATGTATCTGTCAGAACTTCCTGATATCAGTGTTCTCCACTGACAAAAATAATGTATTTAAGTGCCAGTATTTGTATAAATACCAATTTATTACCAGTAACGGAGCAACTAGGGCTTCCCCCTAATAGTCAACCAAGCATTAGTCAATGAGAAGAAAAATAAGTTGCAGGAAAAAAAAACTAACTCCATTTGGGAGCTGCACCTTGTCACTATACGGTTATTACTAATTTGTTAACAAACAAACAAAAAAACCCCAACCATCTAAGAAGTTTCTAAGAAGCTTAATTCATTTAAGCACAACTTAAATGAATGAATGAATGAATGAATGAATAAATGAAATAATAAATAAATAAATGTTCAGTCTCTCTGCTAGCGGTTCTGACACATTTAGAAACATTACTGCTTTATCCCATAGCATTATTATTAAAAAATAATTATTTATTTATGAAACAAACCTCTTGCAACTACAAGCTGTTTGGAGCAAGATAATCCTTGGACTAAATTATTCAAGAAGCATTTGGTAGATTGAGTGGCAATATTTGTGTTTGCCAGTGCATACCACATTTTTGCTCCTGGGTTTGTTTAGTTGTTGTGTACCTGAACCAACACATTATGCAAAAAGAACAGTTTGTGTTTGATTATTTTGAAGGGCCGTCAAATAGAATAATAGAGTAGAAGACATTCTAAGCCACATTAAGTGACAAAAAAAAAACATTGCCATCTACTATGATAAAGCACCATTAATCTTATTATTGGACCAGCAAACCATGATCTTCCTACTTTGGTACTGTAGGTTATGTGCTTTTAGTCTCACCTTGCCATCGGAGGCAGTGTTGATGCGGTAGTGATAGACCCGGCCCTCGTAGCGGAGCGAGATGGACCTCTGGCCTGGGCTGCTCTCACTCTCTCGCACGAGGAAGCTGCCGTTGATGCCACTGCTGAGCAGGTACTCAGCAGCATTGCGGGACACGGGCCCATGGTACCAGCTGTGCTTCTCCAGACTGTTGACTGGCGTGATGTAGTTACTGGGCACCCAGCCCTGGCCATTCTTAGTCTGCGCCTCACACCACTCCCCATTGTGATTGTAGCCCAGCACTCGCAACTTCTCCCCTGAGAGGCCAGAGAATTACAACACTGCATTACACAGCATTATATAACAGAACCTTCTCTCCTTAAACTTTCAAAAACATGTAGGACGTGTTATATTTATTTAAACAATTAGGTTGTTAAGGCTATTTAATATCCTGTGACACCCAATGATTTCATATAGGAGTGGACGTCTTGGCACTTCTAATTAACCGTTAACACTGAGCAAAGGTTACGAATGTAGGCTGATTATAACGGTAACGTTTATTATAAATTAAGGGTATTTTCTTTAAGGATATTTTTTAAGGTTTAACACGAAATTAAAGTGTTCTGGGAGCATAATTGGGGTATATTTAGGGTTTACACTATAAAAATATGAATTTTTAGGGTTTTTTTTTCCTTTTCAAAACACAGCAACGTGGGGGGTTACTGTAATGCTAAACATTTTAAATGTGTAACTGTGATTTAACTAGGCAACAATATTTAAGTGAGGCAGAGATAAAGGCAATAACAGACAACTTTTCATTAAATGATGAAAGCCTTCTTGACCTAATCAAAACTTATAAGAAAGACTAGCACACTGTCATATGACTCAAATAACAACATCCTGACATGACCCAGAACAGACTCATGATGAGTAAATGATCAGTATGCCTTGGTAGGGCGATGACTCTGGCACACCAGAATCCACTTGATTGCGTCATGATTGCCTTGACCACAATGCTCAGTTTTTTTTCCATGTGTCATTGCATGGTTACTGCGGTTGACATTACTGTCTGCAAATTCATCCGGTGGTAAAACATTTTTTGTTGAACTGTTACCTTGGAATCAGCCATGAATAAAGCATTTATCAAGATCTGAATCAAAACGAACTTGAGACACAAAGTCCTCCCGTCAATAAAAAGATCAAAATGCCTTTTTTGAAATGATAATTTGCTGTAGCATGTGAACCAGTGGTCACCAACAATTTTGGAACTGAGAGCTACTTCACGGGTACTGAGCCATACGAAGAGCTCCCAGTCTGACACACCAGAACAGAGTTTACCTAAACTTATCTAAACTTTATGCATAATAAACATGTTTTAAATGCTTTTTTTTTATATTGTCATTTTCAAATATATAGAAAATAATGTGATTAAAGAAGAATAGCAACAGGATAAAATTATGCTGTTCACTGGTGAGTTGTGCTATTTTTTAGAACAGGTCCGTGGGCTACTCATGTGGTCCTAATGTAAACACTGGTAAATACTATTCACTCTCCAAGCAGGTACATGGTAAACTATCATCAAATATAATTTTGCACTCATTTCCAAGTAGAGTAATTCCCCAGTTTTACACGAATCAGGAGTCGCGGATTCAGTCACACGCAGATTTTTTTTGAGAACCGAACCCATATGTTGCATCCGAAATCCCATACTACTTGAGTAGGTACTACATTTGAGTTAGAACGTACTGCTTTACCGTTAAAACAGTCCGTTCTATATAGTATGAATGAGGGCAGTATGAATGGAATTCGGACGTACTACATCCGCTGTGTTGGTGTCATGTGTCGTGTGTCGTCACAATGACGCGTTATTGTTTACCTTTACAGAGGGCATTTTCTCACAAGTGTAATGTAACCACAATGAACGTGTAATTTAACGCTTTCCTTAAGGTACTTACACTTGAAAAGAGCCGCGTCTCTGTTTTCCGCCATTTTTCTAATATGCCGCCGCCTCTCCCGCTGCCTTTTGGGATAGTGCAGTGTCTATCGAATGCCTACTACAGAATTCGGCCGGAAGCAGTAGGTCATCCGGGAACTTCTCTCCTACTGTTTTTCGAATACTATGAATTCGGACATACTACTCGCCTCGCATACTGTTTTCGCATACTATATAGTAGGGAAGTATGCAATTTCGGACACAGCCATTGTTTTATACGGAACTCCCCACAACAACGAGGAAACTGCAAATATCTTCTGCCTTTTTTGCTTTTTTATGGCAATAAATATATTTTTTCTAGATGTTTTCACACAAGGGGACTCAGGGCAGGTTGTAGCCAATCTGGAAGCAAGTCTTTCGAAGCATGATTTCTCCGTGGTGCAAGCACTCAGACCCTTGAAACTCCACAGTTCGGCAGATCTCCAGGAGACCTTTCCACCGAGCCCTCATTTGTATTTTTAGCCGAAGTTGACCAGGTTTTGTTCTTCACCTCGTTCTTCTTGTCCCGTAAAAAAATTGAATACGGGTTTATCATTACATTTTCTTTAAGGGTAATGCATTACTCAGTTTAAAATGACAGTGTTCTGGAAGCAGATTTCAGGGCATATTTCGGATTTACACTATAAAAATAAGCATTTTTAGTTTTTTTAAAAACCAAAATACAACACGTTTTTTTACTATATGCCGGTGCTCTTGAAGCGTAAAGCGGGAGGTTACTGTATCCACTTATTTAGCCAAAAGCAGTTTAGCCCCCTCGTGTTTCAGCTTGATCTACATCGTAGAGGCTGACATTTTTTAAGGAATCCGACTGGAAACAAAATCACTATTAATAACATGATTGGGACGGGACTGGAAAAAATGTAGGCAGGAGTGGGCGGGACCGGGAATCGTAATAACACTATGATAACTTTATACAGAAATACACCTTTTAAATAAATAAAAAAAATTTGAACTCAGTACTAGTTGTCCTGTCTTTTTATGCTCTCCTCCTGTTTGAATGGCGTGCTCAGTAGCGTCTAATGGTGAAAGAATCAGTAGAGTCTAATGGTGAAAGAATCAGTAGAGTCTGAAGGTGAAAGAATCGGTAGCGTCTAACGGTGAAAGAATCAGTAGAGTCTAACGGTGAAAGAATCGGTAGCGTCTAACGGTGAAAGAATCAGTAGAGTCTAACGGTGAAAGAATCAGTAGAGTCTAACGGTGAAAGAATCAGT
>JBBJLR010000087.1:11456870-11472111 GCA_037577145.1 Brachypetersius gabonensis
GGTGCCTAGCGGTCCTGGGAATCGAACCTGGACTTTCTGATCACAGGGCGAATGCCTTAACCACTAGGCCACCAGTATAGTTTCTTACTATATTCATTGTTCTTTTACACATAGTTATCTGAATAAGAGAATTCTGTTACTGGCACTGGCCTACATGGTGGCATTAATCTGTTGAAATGAATACAACACACTGTTTGTCATGGATAACGAGAACAAGCTGGTATCACCAGCTGGAATACGTTTATATTTAGAGTGAATGGCATTTGGAAAGATAGTTGTGGATTTCGGGTTTTCTACCCTTTACAAAATCCAGTAGCTGTTACATTTCAAATGATGCCATTGATGGACATAACGAACTTGATTTGTGTCACACTGATGCTAATCCATCTGTCTACAGTAATCGTAATGTGTTCCGGTTACATTGTCTTTAATGTGGTGCCTTATTCATTTAGTAGGATTTTAATTCATTGTAAATACATTACTACCATTTTAATTCGAGTTGTCGGTGCTCTCTCAAATGAACGAAAGTGCTTTTTACAGTCTTGGCTACGGCCTAGACACATCAGCTGCCAAAAATCCCCACTTACTGTGTAGTCGTATCTAATAAATATACCTTTTAACAATCGCAATTCACAAATATAGGGTTGTAACAATACACTGTGACACATCAAAATGTGGACATGTGTATGGTAATGCAGTTACTATGTTTAAACACCAAAGGCTGTAAACTTAACACACACCAGAACATTCAGTGTCCTATGTTGTTACTACCAGCTCATCTCAGGTTGTGCAAGTGTCATTTTTCTCCAAATATCATGAGAATATTGAGTAATCAACCCAGAATCAAATTGGATTGTGAGCGAAAACACCAGGCAACAAAAATTAGTTTCATTCCATTCTGTAGTGTTTCTTCTACAATCTCGGCTCTCTTTTTGGTTGGTAACGTTTATGTTTATGTAGCTTCAAGTGTTTATACGTCATTTTTAGAAAAAACTAAACTTGGCGGCTCGGCTTACTGTCTTTTGTTCTACTTATAACTTTTTGCATATTAATATGTTGTTTGTTTGTTGTACATGTAGATAACAGGGTTGCACACTATCACACATTGAGCGCGAGACACGCATCAGTGAGACTAATATGAAAATAATAGTAGTATTACAATAACCTTATAATGAAAAATATGCATTGGATTTTCCTTTATCTCTAGAACCATTAAAGGTAGGAAAAAACTGATGTGATTTTCCGAATCAGCAAAACTTGACTAAGAAACATGAAAAATTGCAATGAAACAGATCTTTCAGAAAAATGTTACCCAGTGTAATTTGAATACAAATTTATAGAACTTATTTGAATAATACACATTTCTGTACTGGTTTTGCTTAAAACTGCCTTCGCTGTCTGTCTGTATAACATTCTTGCTTCTGCCTATTTTTCTTTTTTTCTGGTTTGTTCTTCTATTCTGTAGTTAAACATTATTTCTTAAAGAAGCAATGATCCTCGCCTATAATCTGTAATGTTTAAAGTAAATATGAATACAAGTATAAAAGTATAAAACGAATTTTCTAAAGATTGTTCTATAATTGTTTTCCATTTATTTTTGCTTACAGAATAAATGTTTATCCTCGAATCAACATGGGTTATTGACATCATTATTTATACCTATTTTTCTGGTTTAGCTATACGTCACGCCATAAACTCGTGAACGCCCAGAAATCAACCGCATGCTCACATCCTATTCAGTGACGTCATGTGAACAATCCTCACCCACCATACAATAACAATTAGGGATGCTATACAAGCAATGTAACTGCATAAATTAATATTCATGGTTCAAAGAATAAATCTGTTACAAAACTATGAAAATATTTACTTAGCTTTCAAACAAAGCACGATATAAAACACAATTTAAAATAAAATATTTTACTTGTCCACCCATGAATAGCCTAAAAGCAAGAAAGCTGAAATATACAGTTAAATATCTTCTCTCATAAAACCAGTGCATTTTAATATTCTGAACGAATTGCATGAACACAGTGCATTCAGAACAAGAGCTTTAAAACAGCTGAAAGATAAACAACATTCTCTGTAGGCCTTTAGTGTATTAAACAGAGACTGGCAACCCATATATTAACCGGAATCACTGGAAAACTTTCTTGACTTTTCAGAAACACAGACGGAGTAGGTGTGCTCGAAGGGTCTCGGCTCTAATCCAATCTGACGCGTGCAGGTTGCGGTTTTGGTAACGTTAAAATAAAAAACTGGGTGGCCGAATATTTGGTGCATTCCTAATAACGATGAATAAACACGAAGCACCAACCTTTTGTCAGAGATCATCAGCTCATGATCAGTCCTTGGGAGAGGCGTGATCCTTTCACTTTTTGATTATTTGAATAGAAAATAATTGTCTTTATTTTGCTGTTGCTGGAACAATGAAAAACAGTTTGGTTGTGCTTTGTGGCAGCATAATAATTATGAAAATAAATAAATAGAGAACTTTAAATGTACAGAGGAACACACAGAGGAAGGGGGAAAAGAAAACAAAGAAACTAAACAAAAAAAAACCCTATATACGATGCAAAATGCAGCATTTGGAATAGAAAATAAAATGGCTTTATATGTGCAAAGAAATAAAAAAAACAGTAGAATTCGGTCAATTCAGAGCGATTTACATTCATTAGTTACAGAGACAGTCCCCCTTGAAGCAACTGAGAGTTAAGTCACCGTGTTTTACCCACTAGACTACTACCACCACCCCAATACCACTCCCATTAAGTTTCTCTACAGTGTACCAACTCAAATCAAACCACTTAGAATGACTTTGTCTCCATCCAGTCAAGTGGGTTTATGCTGTAATTTCTACCATATCCACACAGTACACAGTAAAAATGAAACAATGTTCCTCCAGAACCATGGAGCAACACAAGAGCAGGGCAGAACAGAACACAAGACCACAAATGCAGACAGGACAAAGAATCTAAACCTCATTGTTATTCCCTCTTAAACAGAACCCAAACATTGAGATTTGATGCCTCACAGCAGTCCAAGCCCAAGAAAAAACACGCTGAGATCTAAAACCAGATACACTCTCTCCTGCCTGTCACCGCTGACTACAGACCCTGCAAACTGTTGCACCTTTTAAATCTCTGGTGATCCTAAACAGTCCTTTCTGGAGAGCGTCTGGTCAAATACTGCACACACACACACACACACACACACACACACACACACACACACACACACACACACACACTACCTTCCTGCACTCCTACTGTAAACATTTTGTGTCGGTGAGATTATGGAAACATCCAGAAGCGATCCAGAAGCTTTTAATCACTGCTGGAAGCGCCAAATAAAAACTCTTATGCAAATATAAACTCTACCGTGATTCACATATTACCGCCACCAGCCCAGCGGTTGTCAACCGCCATAAAAAGAAGAAGACGAAGGCTGCTGCAGCATGTAGCATAACTGCTCCATGTCTCGTATTTTAGTGTTTTGAACTCCCCCACCCCCATTTTCAACTGTTATCTCAGTTTATTTAGTATTAGTAAGCTGTGCCCTGTCTAAACATGTGGGTACAGAGAGTTATTGCAACGTGTCTTTTGTGTACGAGTGTTTGCACACTGCTAATGCTAATGTTTTTTAAGTTTTCTAATTCTGGTTAATCATTTGCCTTTACATTTTCTTTAATTGTAATGCATTAAACTGAGTTTAAAATGAAAAAAGTGTTCTAGGAGCATATTTGGGGGCATATTTAGGGCTTACACAGGCATTTTTTACCAAAACACAAAATTTTTTCAATATACGAGGGGGTTCCCGGCGAAAAACGAGGGATTACTGTATAGAGGGAGGGTAATGGTGCATTACTGTCAGAAAGATGTCAATGTGCCTCTTATTCTGTTATGGGTGATGTCATAAAACGATTATATAATTTCAACATACTTAGACCTAATATCTTTATTCTTAATATCTTTTTTATCTTTATTCCTTCAGACTCTCAATACTGGCCTTTTCAGTTATTAGCGCTGATCTGCATGAACATGAATGCTTTAATGTTTTGTATTGTAATTGATTCATAGAAGAGACAGTAACAATATAAAAATATGCAAATAAGGCTTTCAGTTTTAATTAAAACTAAATAAAAGATTTCTGGATGTTTAGTTCGGTCTTATGGAAACATTCAGTCGAGGACAATTGCTTTTTATCCAGTAACTACTGCACACTTAATGACTATGTTGCTGTGAAGCTTAAAAGTTTTTATAAGGTGTACAAATGTACAATTAGAAAAAAAATAGACATGAAAAGAAATGGTGGTTGCGTTGTTCGCTGCTGCCTGTGTGAAGAGTGCCTGTCGTCTGACCACCCCTTTTCACAGCTCTGCTTTGACAGGCAGACGCAGCTGCTGGATAAAAATATTCATAAGGGCCGGGCCTGGCTTCTCCCAAAGATGGGGAAGGCACACGCTCACACACGCGTAGAATCCAGTTCACCTTCCTCCCACACATCCGGAGTATTCGTTCCCTTTATCTTCACAGACCAGCCTCCAGCACCCCCTTCATGGGGCACATGGTACAGCTCAGAGTGTGAGGGGTGTGTTTATTTTTGGCTGGGTTTGGGGGGTAGGTAAGTTCAGGGGACAGTCAGTCTGTGCACTGTGTGCAATTCTTCTTTCAGCAGTAGCAGCCAGCAGCCAGCCGCCAGCCACCCGCCTGTCTCCACAAGATGACCCTGCAGAAGAAGGATGCCATAGAGGTGTTTGCGGCCGGAGAGAAGGGCCGCGGCCTCCGCACCACCAAGGAGATGTGTCCTGGCGAAGTGGTCTTTGCAGAGGCCAGCTTTGCTGCGGTGGTCTTTGACAGGTAGGCCCATTGTTTGGACTGTTTACCTCCATAGCTGAGAATGGACCAACCACATAGAAGTAGGCTGAGCCACTGAAATGGACCAGCCAAGGATGTAAGGACTGCACAATGTGAGGCACAAAAAGACATTAGCTAACAAATCAGTCTCTGGCAGGAATTCTGAAAGTCCTGAATGGATGTCTGAGCTCTGAATAAAGGCCCTGTTAAGGCATCCTTTTGAAATGGTGCTGGAATGGGTAAACATTAACCTGGCATTACATTAAAGTATGGTTTAAGCCCAGCTGGTTCCTGTCACAGTGTGGCCAATTGCTTTGAAAGACTGTTTTGTTCTTTGAATCAAATTGCATCAGTGTGTGAACGATGCATTGAAATTCAAGATTTTTATTTGTCATTTGCGCATAAGATCAACAGTCCATGCACATTGGAATTCTTATGCAATGCTCTCTGAGCCAAGTCAAAGTTTTGACAGGCAAAAAACCAAAAAATAAAGCAAAGAATAGAGCAAACTCAAGTGCTATCTTTTTCTCAAGCTGTGCGTTTTGTTCAAAAGCTTGGATACCTGTCCTACAATTACATCTGAACATCCAGGGATGGTTGAACTAAACCTTGGCTTTGACCTTTGGCTTTGATCGGTAAACAGTCTTCTGGTCTTTGGAATGCATCATAGATACTCCATCTCTGCTCTGGAGGCTTCAAATGCCATCTCTCACAGTGGGACGTGTTGTGGTGTCATCATCCTGAAGCCCACGGGCCCTGAGAGAGCTTAGCAAATAGCAACTAGCTAGTTGGTATCATGTATCTTCACTAGTAACGCTAATATTTTAAACGCACTGTAACAGCATCTGATAACCATATGACGCCTGCGTCAGCACAGTATAGTATTGAGAAGTTACATCGTCTTGCTTTACTCTGATTGAATAAAAAGGTAACAGCTCTTTGCTAAAAATCAGCTCTGGAAGCTAATCGGCAGTTAATGAGATACAGTAAAGTAATAAAACAGACCTAGAGGTGTAAAGCAGTTTGAAGGGCTGTCGGTCCATGGATTTTGCAGATGGGGCCAGTGCTATGAGGGCACATTTTTTGACCATATGAAACCCTGTCTGGCTCGCTGGGTGGCTGAGATTAAGGATAGCTAGACCAGCAACCTCAAGTGCAAAACAGTCATCAGATTTAATGAATGGTGGTGCGTAACTTTAGGAAATAACTGGAGAGTGTCAGGACAGATTCCTGACACTGGAAATGACCGTCTGTGCTCATTTTATCCAGTGATGAACTTTCAGCCAATATATGGAGCCTACTCCTGAGAACCTTAAGTCATTGACTTGCCATGTTTCACATTTCATTAATTGAATGAGCATGGTTCTAATGTTGGGAACGGGGGTGTTGGGGCGTGTTGCGTGAGGCAAATGAAATCATAGACCCTGTGACTTGATGACGATATGCTTCAGCACTATTCTTAGACACAGGCAGCATTCAGTGTGTTCAAATATGCTTGACTCTTATGGTTGACTCTTATGGTTTACACTTGGAACAAGCCTCTGGATTATATGCTCTTATATTTTTGTAGCTCAATCATGCCGCCAGTGCATGACCATTTATACAAATACAAAAGGAGAGCATTGATTTAAAGAAAACACATTATATCATTTAGGATGGAGTGAGTTGTGTTGGTTGAACAACTAACATTTGGCCTTGTTTATGTACAGCAAAAGGGCGAGAGAGATTCCTTTCTCATGTGACTGGATCACAGTTTCACCGCCATAAAAAGTAAGGAGCGTTTGCACAGTAGTCGACATCTGCAGGACGCATACAGAGCTCTCCACTTAAAGACTCTGTAAACAGAAACACTGGTTTCCATTAGCATCTGAATGATATGTTGAACAGGCCAAAAGCAGCAGTGGAGTATTACATACTTCTAATGCAAAAGAAATTAAGTTGTGAGGGTTCCTTACTGTCATCTTAAAATGATGTAAGACTAGCAACACGTAATATTTGTTAGGTTTTAAAGATAAATTACATCACTTTATGTCACAATATAGTAGTCGGTGCTGTCTAGTAGGTAACAGCGCTGCTCTCCACACAGCAGCGCCGGATTCAGTTCCACCCCCTCATAGCCAAACACATCATGTTACACCAGAATGAGCCTCTGGGCAAGTCTCCTAATGCTACATTCATCTCCATTTATAACATGATTAAATTGCGTGTTGCTGTGATGAATTGCATCTTTATCTAAAGCAACATACAATACAGGGAAACACAGATCAGTGTGAGATTCTAAGTGCCAGAATCTTTATATAGGAAGCAGTGCAAGAGCATAGGCAGGGCATTAGGAGAGGATGTAAATGTAAATATACTTTTCTAAGCATATTGCAGATATAGAACATTGACTCTTTCATTACAAAAAGATTGTACAGTAAACCCCCACTTACGTTCCAAGAACACCCGCACTTAGTAAAAAACCTTGTTGTTGGTGCAAAAAATGCCTAAAAGTGCCTATTTTTATTGTGTAAACCCTACAAATGCCACAAATATGCTCCCAAAACACTTTAATTTCATTTCAAACTCCTTACCCTTAAAGAAAATGTAAAGGTAAACCCTTATCTGTACTGTACAGTTTACACTGAACTCCTGCAGTGCTAGAATGTAAATAGTGATGTTACCCCTGTATAGACTGGACTGTATTTCATGCAACGCCTTTTCTTTGGTATAATCAGGTAAATACAGTAATAAATTCATTTAATTTCCAGTAATAAAAAGATCAGGCTTTAAGTAGAACAAAAACGAATAACACAAGACCCTCCACGCAAGATGCCTCACAGGGCAGCAGCCAATCATCAGCAAGGAGAAATAAATAACGATCTCAGATTGGCTACTTTCAGACCTCATGTCTCTGAGTACAGCGGTGTCTCACCGTCCCAAAACACCTTTCTTTGTGTTTCTCTCCACAGGACCAAAACATTTTTAGTTTTTTTTTTATATGGAAATGTAGCCGAATTGACATTCATTTATATGTTACAAAATTAGTACATTATATTTTTCTAAATAATGTAGCACTAAAATGTTATTGTCAGACTTAACGTAGCTTTATATGTGCAACATTCAATAACAATTATTAAAGCATGAAAATGGATTGCTTTATGCTGGATAAAGCTCCAGAAATGATTAGAACGGCATAAATGCCAAATGCAAGACTAATCAAAGATGAAATAAATGACAATTTAAAACATGTATATTCTTTGGGGCGGTCCAAAGAATATACATGTGTTATATTCAGGGGTTGACATTATTTTTTTGCTCTAGTACTCTAACGAGTACCTACATGAATTAACTGTTACCAAAATTATTATTTTTTCTCTTTGCAGGGAGTTGCTAACAGGGGGGTGGGGGAGGTTGTGTGCCAAGGTCTATGTTTAGGTGTGGTTGGGACGGGGGTCTTTCCTCATGGAAGCCCAGCTTTACTTGCAGCTCCATCAAATCCCTGGTTTTGCTCTTTTTACTGCAGTAGATTAAATTAGGTGTTGATTATGGAATTTTATTTCATTCACCCAATGACTGGAGGCCCTGAGCAGAAACCTGGATCCAAACCTGTGTTCTCCTAACAAACTCATAAAATACTGACTACTTTTTAGAAAAAAGAAATCCTGATACTTTTTACTGCTTGTTTGTTTGCATTTATTCTAATATTCAGCTGTTTTTGCTGCAGAAAGAAACACACAGCCGATAGAAATGACCTGCACAGTTGCCTAAGACTTTTGACCAGTACTGTATAAAAAACTATTGCCCTTTAAGGGCCATGTTGGTGTCTCTGACATCAGCAATGCTGTTTTCAGGGAGTTTCAAAGATGTTCATTCGGTTCATCCAGACCTCTCCCACTAGGATACAATCTAAGCTGACAGATTTTGCATGATCTATGTTGCACGCCTGTGTTTTGACTCCAGGTCTGCCCTCTTTGACCCCCTCACCCTCTTTCCTCCAGCCTGTCCATGCAGGTGTGCCACAGCTGCTTCCGCAGACAGGCCAACCCACACCGCTGTGCACAGTGCAAGTTTGCTCACTACTGTGACCGCACGTGCCAGCGCGCCGCCTGGGAGGAGCACAAGCTGGAGTGCACTGCCATCAGGAAGCAGGGCATGGCGCCCAATGAAAATGTGCGGTGAGTAGAGCTGACAACAGAAGCTGAACTCCTGGCAGAAAGTCTACTGGCTTTTTCTTCCCTCATTATGTACTGAAGAGACTGTCAGTGGGTGCCACCTTGTGAAACTGGGGTGGTGATGCTGCCCTGCTGGGGTGGTGGTGACCCAGTGTACGGTGTTCATGCTGCAGCATACAAAGAATAGGTTAATGTATGTTTCCAGTGTTATGGCAGCAGTCTGCTGAAAGCCCTTTACTCTTTCTGTGGAAATGTTCTCAGAAAAAATTAGACTGAATCCACGGCTGCTGATCCGAGTAAAAGTGAGGGGTGACTGTGCACCATATTTAATCTGTACAGTCGAATTGGGCAAAATGTGAATGAAGGATCGTTTTGCCATTTGCCTGTTTTCTGCTGCTGCATTACTTTTTAAACTGTGAGTTTCTTTGTTGTGTCTTGCTCTTGGTTCCACATTAGTCTGGCCGCTCGCATTATCTGGCGCATGCAGAGGCACACAGGCAAGGTCTCTGATGGTCAGCTGACCACCCTGGACTTCTTGGAGGACCACATCTCTAAAATGGCTCCAGAGGATCTCAAAGAGCTTAAAGTGGACGTCCACAATTTCCAGGAGTACTGGCCACGTGACAGAAGGCAGTGTAGTGTCGATTACATCTCACATATCTTTGGTGTGGTAGGTGGGCCTTTTCTGTCTGACGTCAGTCATTATATTAAAGGGTCATCCTGGCCTGAAATGGTGGCCTAGTTAAGTTGTGTAGTATTCTCACAACCCTCAGCTTAGAACTGAAGATTTTTTTATTCACCCTCATGAATTGTCTCTCTTTCCAACAATCAGCAATTTACAACAAACATAATTCAACTGCATCATATAATCACTTTGGAATCCTATTGTCCAGTCCTGACTGCTAATCTGGCCAGTGGTGTTTTAGGCTAAAACGAACTTTATTTTACATTAGAATGCAAGTCAGATTTAAAGGCAGTCTCTCAGTGCAGTCTCAGCGCCAATAAAACATTCAGCCTCGTACAGTTTTAGCTCTCTGGCTTCGTTTTAAATTAATAATTCAATCAATCAATCGTTATTTTAAAAAGCCCCCCTCGCACCTTCAAGATATGTCACCAGAAAGTGAGTTTCCTAGTATTTGAATTGGAAAACATCACTCTAGCAAATACTGCCGCACTGCTGTAGGCCGTGTTTAGTTATGTTGGCATATTTACTACCCATGCAGTGATGGGACATACATTTTTCATAACAAAATCCGTAGTGATCAATACAGTCAGGGTACTTTGTGCACTAGGCCTTGAAGCCAATAGGCCTCCATACATTTACACCACCAGTAATGAGTAGAAAGAAATCAGTGGAGTCTGACACAGTGATGAGACTCAATCATCACTCGCTTATAATTCATAAGAGGTATGATTGTGAATAAGAGTACAGCAGAGGGGTGGTGGCCTAGTGGGTAGGATACTTGCCTCTGGACCAAGAGCTTGTGGGTTTGAATCCTACCTTCAATAGACCACCACTGGGCTCCTGACCCTTAACCCAAAGTCCGGAGACTGCCCCCTGTAGTTAGGGAATGGAAGTCACTTTGGATCAAAGTGTCTGTTATGTGCCATAAATGTGAGTAACCTGAGATTTTATATTTTATATTTGTCTGTCCATTTCAGATCAGCTGCAATGGCTTTACTCTCAGTGACCAGAGGGGCCTTCAGGCAGTGGGAGTGGGCATCTTCCCAAACCTCTGTCTGGTCAACCATGACTGCTGGCCAAACTGCACAGTCATTCTCAATCATGGCAAGTAAGTAGAACTCTTTCAATATGGCCGTTTTGGTGGTTTACTGTATATGAAATGAATGATTTGTTCTTTAAGGCCCTAATGGTGCATAGTTTCACAACTGAACGCATACACTACCCGTCAAAAGTTTGGGCACACCTTCTCATTCAATATTTGTTTTTATTATTTTCTACATTGTAGAACTAAATGATGAAGGAACACCTGGAATTATGCAGTAAAGAAAAAAGAATTAAAGAAACCAGAATCTGTTCTGTAATCAGGGAATGATGGACTGTCGTTTTTTACTGAGTTCAGTGGTTCTGGCCATAATGTGCAGTAGAACCATAGTGGAACAGGATCACTAACTGTGGACCAACCCGACTCACAGCTGATGATCCCAAACACAGTAAGAAGGAGAGAAACTCTACTAATGAACTCTTGATGAAGAAACTCCTGTTCATTCAATACCATTCCAGGTCGATTCCTCATGAATGAAAAAATGCCAAGAGCATGCAAAGCTGTCATCAGAGCAACAGGTGATGTTTTTAATATTAGTCTACAATGTAGCCCATAATAAAAACAAAGGAAATTGATGAGTGGGACGGTGTGTCCAAACTTTTGACTGGTAGTGCACACTGTTTATGAATTTGTGTACTTGTTTATATGTAAACTGAAAGTAAGAAGCTTTTGAGAGAACTACTGACCTACTGCCCAGTCAGTCCAGGCAAGCTGGGTTAATAGTGTGTTGCTCTGCATTTGTCTGTGATCTAGCCTCTTGCCTTCTCTTCCAGTCAGACAGCTCTGGACTCGGTTTACCACTCTCAGAGGAGGTGGGTTGGTGGAGTATCAACTAACCCTTAACCCCTGATCTTATGAACTTACAGCATCCGTTCTGTATCATCTTAACAGATGAGAGGGTGATAAAAATGTCTCAGGTTCCTCCACCCGACAGATCGCACAGAGTCAATGTGAAATCAAAACGTTTTTTTTTTACTTTGTTAGGTTCCATCCCTGGTTAAACACATTTATAACTGTGAACTGTAACCTCTAGTGATCTGTTACTTACTAAGATGTTGTATTTTATGTGCTGGGATGGTGTTGCACTAACAGTAAAGCAGCAAACGGTGAAACAATTAGTGGCCCATATTAGAATAATGAAAAACGGAATTTTCTACATTTTAAATATACAGCGTGAACATTTTTAAAACGTACATAGACGTAAAAATGATTTATAATGTGATTTAAAAGGAAAACAATCTTAGCTTAACAACAAACGTAGCTCCCTGATACCATGTGTACCACAACATTTATGAAAAAATTTGATATTTCCGACTCTCACTGACTTAATTAATGCTGTGGATTGTATCCGAAATTCCTAACTGATCCTTATTTGGCTTTCGAGAAAAGTGAGCTTTGCAAGATAAGATAAGATAAACCTTTATTAGTCCCACAAGTAGGAAATTTGCTTTGTCACGCTTCAGTGTTGGTGTTAAGGTTTCTAAAAGAACTTTCAGTTCAAGTGAATATTATAATCTACCCTAAAGGCATGTGTGTGAACAGACTGGTGTTGCTGTGCTCTGATCTTGTGACTTGCATTTGTAACAGTGAACTCTTAACCTCTAATGATCTGTAACTAAGATGTATTTGTTGTGCTTGGATGGCGTTGCACTAACAATAAAACGAGTACTGGTCATATAAAGCGCGAATATCACAAAAACGTTTTTTTTTAAATGAACAGTCAAGATTTAAAAACATATATCCTAGTACATGCAGTCCATATAAGGGAAATAGGCCAAAAAACTTTGAAATCCTAATGGTTGTGACATCACAGCCATGAATGGATAGCTAAATATCATAGTGAAAATATATTCAAGGTGTTTTTTGGTACATTAAACTGACATAATATGTGAACTTCAGGGGCATAATGTTGAATTTAAAGCCTATTTGAGGAGTAGCAATAGGCACAATAAGCTCTAATTGTGATTGTGCTTCATCCACTATGCTTTCCTGTCTTCCTCGTTGACAGAATCCACTGATTAATGGTTTTTTTTCTGTCCGGATGTCAGGATTGAGCTACGTGCACTGAGAAATATCCCACAGGGTGAAGAGCTGACGGTCAGTTATGTGGACTTTCTGAACGTGTCCAAGGACCGGCAGCAGCAGCTGAAGAAGCAGTACTACTTCGACTGCAAGTGCGAGCACTGCAGCGGCGGCATCAAGGACGACCTCATGATGGCTGTTAAAGAGACGGATGGACAAAAGGTGCGGATATGAACACAGCCAGTCTTCTTCATACAGTTACACTGGTCAATGTCTTTCTAGGAAGAGCATCTTCAGATATTTTATGAAACATTTTTTCATAAGAGTATTCTCCTTAGGATATCTCCTTAGGGTTTTGGAGAAGACATGGCTCTGTAAGTGAACAGTGCAGAGGGGTGTGTCTGCCAGCTTTCAGAGAATTGGATTATGCTAAACCTATAAGACAGATGTCCAAAGTCCGACCTGTGTTCAGATTTCCACCGACCTGAAGCCTCGGTCGTAAAATACATAATATGTCCATTTCTAAAATGCCGACTGTAACTAAAAAAAAGAAAAGTTGACGGCGAGGACCGCCGCTTCCAGGACAAGTGGAAATGGAGTATTTTCGATCAAAGCAGGCCTCATAAACCCGACAAATTAAATATTAATGTAGTTTGTATTCACTGAACATTAAGAACTGAAATGAACACATTTATTTTATTTTAGGTCTTCGAAATAAAACAGAAAACACAAGATCTTTGAAACAGGGAGAACTTTCGGAATAGTGAACTTTTCAGAGGGAGGGGCTCCAGAGAGCGGCCGAGCGGCGGCGCGCCGAGAGAAAGAGCAGCAAACAGCAAACGTTTAATTTCATTGGGCAGCCCTTTTTTCATTTCGTATTTTTGATCCGAAAATTTAAATAATGAACAACACAGCGTTTTTTGTTTTTGATATCTGATTCAAAATCTAAATACATATTTTTGTTTTTTGATTGTCAATTGAAAAACGAAAGATACATGGATTCATATGGCCCTCAATGTTTTGTACTTCTGAATAAGATAACTGTTAATGTTATTTTACAGTTTACAATGAGTGTTTTGTTTATAGTGAATAATATGTGATGTTTCAAATGAACCGAGATATGTTTCCAGACACTCATTTTATGTGGTTTTCAAATATGAAAAATCTAAACAGGTTTAGATGTATTTGTGTTCTATGTGAAGAAATGAAAAGTATGTCATATTGCAATAAAAATTTATGAAATAGTTCGTTTTTAATTCATGATAATGGTTTAAAGAATGTCAGCTGAATGGTCGGTTTTCACCTCACCTAATCTGGCCCTCTTAACAAAACATTTGGACACTCCTGCTCTAAGCTGTAGTTCTGTGCAGAGTTGGACCTTGAGCATGCTGAACTTTACAGTTTTTTTACAGTTTCATAACAGAACAAAAGCATTCTTGGACTGGTCTGTCCATTGTGAGCACATAATGCTTTGAAATAAAGGTGGAATAGGGACAGGTTTTAGCAAAATTCAAAAACATTTTTTAATAAAATACACATTCACATGCACACGATAGGTACAGAGATACATATAGTTTAATCACGTTACAGATGTAGCCAAACGTAGTGTTAGGACTCTAAGGTCAGGACTCTAGGGTCAGGACTCTAGGATTAGGACTCTAGGGTCTGGACTCTAGGATTAGGACTCTAGGTTCAGGACTCTAGGGTCAGGATTCTAGGGTTAGGACTCTAGGGTTAGGACTCTTCAGTCAGGACTCTAGGGTCAGGACTATAGGGTTAGGACTCTAGGGTTAGGACTCTAGGGTCAGGACTCTAGGGTCAGGACTCTTCAGTCAGGACTCTAGGGTTAGGACTCTAGGGTCAGGACTCTAGTGTCAGGACTTTAGGATTAGGACTCTAGGGTCAGGACTCTAGGTTCAGGACTCTAGGGTCAGGACTCTAGGTTCAGGACTCTAGGGTCAGGACTCTAGGGCCAGGACTCTAGGATTAGGACTCTTTGGTCAGTACTCTAGGGTCATGACTTTAGGATTAGGACTCTAGGGTCATGACTTTAGGATTAGGACTCTAGGGTCAGGATTCTAGGATTAGGACTCTAGGGTCAGGACTCTTCGGTCAGGACTCTTCGGTCAGGACTGTAGGATTAGGACTCTAGGGTCAGGACTCTGGGGTCAGGATTCTAGTGTCAGGACTCTAGGATTAGGACTCGAGGGTCAGGACTCTTGGGTCGGGACTCTTCGGTCAGGACTGTAGGATTAGGACTCTAGGGTCAGGACTCTAGGGTCAGGATTCTAGTGTCAGGACTCTAGGATTAGGACTCTAGGGTCAGGACTCTAGGATTAGGACTCTAGTGTCAGGACTCTAGGATTAGGACTCAAAGTGTCAGGACTCTAGGATTAGGACTCTAGGGTCAGGACTCTAGGAT
>JBBJLR010000087.1:11472211-11490851 GCA_037577145.1 Brachypetersius gabonensis
GTGTGTGAGAGAGAGAGAGAGAGAGAGAGAGAGAGAGAGAGAGAGAGTGAGAGAGTGAGAGAGTGAGTGAGTGAGTGAGTGAGTGAGTGAGTGAGTGGACGGACATGAGATTCAAAACCTGGCCACAAGACATGTGCGGACATTCCTAAAATGTGTGGAATGGTAGACTATCACAGCTGCTGAAGAGAACTGCTGGCTCAGTGGAGCTGCACAGCTCCTCTTTAATGAATACATAGTAATACATTTACTTTGATAACAGACTAAACCTGCTCACACAAGAGTAATTTTTCTGAATCTGTTTGCTCCACCAGTACTGACCTTACTAACAAATTAGACAGCAGCCAGGCGAGACCAGTTCACATTTAATATTTCTTTTATATTTAATATATTACATATTTAAAGCTTATTATTGAGTATAAATTTGTCACAGTGTTTAACATATTTATACATTTCAGAGTACTGATATTGGATCGGCGTGCCAGTGGCATGAGTGTCAGTATCAGAAAATCTAAATATTGGGGGTTGCATCCGTAATACTCATACAGGCAACAGTGGGGTGAACCAGTAACCTGCTTGTGCAATGAAATGTTTGTTTCTCTCTTGTTCCCCTCTGTCAGAAAGGTTTTTGGGTCTGACTCACATACTCTAAAGCATGTCTGGAATCTCCACCTCTGCAGGTAATCTGGACTTCCTGAGTTTCTGAGGCGTCATTGGCCCTCGTGCACTGCTCATAATGTCAAGATCCCCAGTGGTCCCAAAGGTCAACCCTGGCCTTTCCATGCCGGATAACCTCTCCGTGTCCTCGCTCCTGTCCGGGGACCTAGAGGACGGGCTGGAGGGCGGCGAGGGCGAGCTGGCTGATCTGGAAGTGAACCCTTACGATGGGCTGCCCTTCTCCTCGCGCTACTACACCTTGCTGGAGGAGCGGAGGAGGCTGCCTGTGTGGAATCTGAAGTACAGCCTCCTAGAGCACCTGGAGACGCACAGCATGGTGGTGCTGAGCGGGGAGGGCGGCACTGGCAAGAGCACACAAGTATGGACCTGCGACCAATCACACACTATTACAGAGTCCTGTGTACAGTAATCCCTCACTATTCATGGGGGTTAATTGCCAAGGGCACCCGCGTACAGTGACAAAACGCGTTGTTGTTTTGCCTATTTTTATAGGGTCAACCCTAAATATGCTCCCAGAACACTTGTGTTAAACTCAGTTTAATGCATTACCCTTAAAGAAAATGTAAAGGTAAATAAATAATCAGAATCAGAAAACTTTATTGCCTAAAAAGCATTAGCCTTAGCGGTTAGCATTAGCAGCGTGGAGCGAGCGAAAACAAACACTCGAACACAAAAGAAACACTGAAATAACTCTCTCTACCCACATGTTTAGACACTGTACAGCTAACTAATACTAAATAAACTGAGATAACTGTTGAAAATAGGTGGGGGGGGGGGTAAAACACTAAAATACAAGGACAAGACACGGAGCAGCCATGCTACATGCTGCAGCAGGCTTCTTCTCTGTAATACAGTTTGGTTCTCAGAAAAATCTGCGTTAGGCTGAATCCGCGAATGCTGATCCGCATAAAACTGAGGGGTCACTGTATTTGCTGTCTTAGAGGCCAAAAACGAAGACGTTGCAGTTGAGCTAAATGTTGTAATCCAAAAATGAAAGAAACAACAGCGGACGTGTTAATATAATGACTATGATAGAGGCCCTAAACATGGCAAAATTCAAAGTAATATAAATTTTTGCCACAAAAGTAGCCATTTGTGTTATGAATAGAACCATATAATGACTGCAGCGTCCAGTATAGCTCTGATTTTTCAGTGTTAACTTAAATAACATTTCCAGTCCAGGTCTAACGAATTTCAAACCCCTTTTTGTTTAACATATTGCAAATTTTGGTTAAGTTCTCTTTTTGGCTAGTGCCATCACTGCTGCCACCTGAAAATCTTGCTTAGGGGCTACAACAGGTTTGGAATTTGATGTAAGCATGCTGTCACACTCTTCTTCAGAGTATATATGATATATATAAAAGTATATATCAAATATGATAATAAAAGTTTGCTTTTTTTGGCCAGTTCTCATTTTTGTATATGCTCAGTCAGAACGGAAGTAATGTTAAACTGTAGTATAAAGTGAGTCAGACTGGGCCTCTAAAACTAACTTGTATAAATTGCTGTACACACAGTTTGTAAATGGATAGATAATCAATAATACATTTACAAATGATGTTTAATGGCAGACTATAGACCCTTAACACTGTGTGTGTATGTGTGACGTGTGTGTGCGTGTGATGTGTGTCTGTGTGTATCTTTGTGTGGTGTGGGTATGGTGTGTATGTGGTGCGATGTGTGTGTGTGTAGGTGCCTCAGTGGTGTGTGGAGTACGCGCTGTCCCAGCAGTTTACTCAGGGCCTAGTTTGCTGCTGTCAGCCGTACGCCGCGGCTGCCTGTAGCTTAGCCATTCAGGTGGCCGATGAAATGGACTTGAGTCTGGGCTTGGAAGTGGGCTACAGAGTACCTCATGACGACGGCTGCACACCAGACACTTTACTACGGTAAGCCAGGAACGATACTAGGCTTCTGGAATTGTTTTAAGTATGACTTGTCCCTAAAATGCACATGGGAGCTTCAGAAACCATTTTCAGCTCCATGAGACTGACCTTTTTATCCGGGTGGAGAAAAGGAAAGATTCAGTGACTGACGGGAGGCACAATTTTTATTTTTATGTATTTTATTTACACCTGTTTGCATTATGTACATTTGTACAATGCATGAAGATGTTAGGAAAATATCAAAATAGATCAGGCTTGCTAGAGTTTGCATTGGTAGCGCATTAAGTAAACAGGTATTAATTTGACCAATAAGGAGGTGAAGGTAACTAGCACACAGAAATCAAATGCAATCGTCAGTCCCTCTGTCCTCATTATGCTTGAATCCGAATGTCTCTAAATATTATTTTCCTCACCCATTCTCTTCCCAAGCTTCGTGACCGACTCGCTGCTCCTGCAGGAGATGATGTCGGACCCCTTGCTGCGACAGTATGGTGTGCTGATTGTGGACGAGGCTCAGGAGCGCACATTAGCTACAGACGTCCTGATGGGCCTGCTGCGGGACGTGTGCCGGCAGCGGCGTGACCTGCGTGTAGTGGTGCTTGCAGCGCCTCCTGTGGCCAGCACCATTGCTAGCTTTCTTGGAGAGGGGGTCCCTCATCTCACCATTGACCCGGCACTGGACAAAGCCACCATAGAAATACTATACAGGGACCCTCCTGCTGGACGAGACCCGCCATCTGCTTCTTGCCAAATGGTGCTGGATCTGCACCGTCGAGGAGAGGAAGGAGATATACTAGTCTTCCTCCCTAGCGCACAGGTATTTATAGCCTTCAGGCGCTTAAATCTTGTTACTTTCTAATATCTTTGACCAGGACGCTTGCAGGCAAATGCCGTGAATGCTAGTGAATAGTCAGTGTACTTTTAATGGCAGACTGAGTTTCCAGTGTGTTAGGTACACCTGCCTTGGACATTTTATCTTGTATGTCTGCTGGTGTAATATCAAATAAAGAAGGTTTTTACTGTAATGTCTACTACATACACACAGTACATAGTAAAAATGAAACAACGTAACTCCAAGACCAGGGTGCAACACAAGAGCAGAACACAGCACAAGAGCAGACAGGACAGAGGGCTAGAAAAAACAACACAACTAGATGAGATGAGACAAGACGAGACAACGTTCAGTGCAATTGACAGTGGACACATTGTGAATAGAGTATTTTGACCGGTACTGTATTGTAGTGGCAGAGATGTGCAAAGATGCAGAACAGCAATACATATGAGTGTGCAATTGTAGAACAGCAATAAATATAAATGTGCTGCTTATATTGTTTGCTAATAATGGACATTTGTATGCTGATCGTGCAGAAAGCTGTATTGTTTGAATTGTTGATCTGTAGTCAATCACTACACTCACTGTGTTCTGAGAATATCCTGACCAATCCTAGATGTTTTTATGGCCAGTCTTTAATCATACAGGCTAGTCCCATGTCACATTAACATCTTAGGAGTGTGTTCTTGGTATATCAGCAGTAATTTTGCAATTGCCTTATGTAGAAATGCAATTGAATTGCCATATTTTGTGTCATTTTGTAGGTATCCTGTTACTGGCTGTGGTCTGCTTCTATGCACAAGTGTTTATAAAGTACCACCACAGGGCCACTGCAGCCCCAAATGAATCAGAATCAGAAACCTTTATTGGTCCCAGAGAAAATTGCTAATTATTATTTGGTTGGGGTAACCGAACCTTGGTTGTCTTTTTTCTAAGAAGCCTGCTGCAGCATGTAGCATGACTGCTCCGTGTCTTGTCCTCGTATTTTAGTGTTTTAATTACCCCCCCCCAAAATTCTCAACATTTATTTCAGTTCATTTAGTATGAGTTATTTCAACGTTTCTTTTGTGTACAAGTCTTTGCACACTTTTAATGATAACCACTAATGCTAACGGTTTTTAAGCAAAAAAAGTTTTTCTTTACATTTTCTTTAAGGGTAATGCATTAAACTGAGTTTAACACAAAATTAAAGTGTTTTGGGAGCAGATTTGGGGCCATATTTAGGGTTTACACTATAAAAATAGGCATTTTTAGGAATCTTTTTACCGAAACACAACAGGTTTTTTCACTATATGTGGGTGCTCTTGGAACGTAACCCCTGGCGAAAAGCGGGGAATTACTGTATACTGGAAACTGCATATATGTGTGTGAAAAATTGCTGTATCTTTCTCCTCCCTTTGGCTTGTCTTGGATTTAGAAGCTTAAATTACATTTGGTCCATTGTCATCTTGGCAAGAAGCAAATGCATGCTTTGGAAATTTAACAACTAGCCTAGATTTACCCCAGAGGCTAATCGTTGAAAGGATTTGCAAAAAAATTTAGAAGGGCCCCTGTGAATACAGGAGGGGTTTATTTTTCAGCGATGTTTTGAGTTCCACAAAGCTATCTTTCTAATACTTTCTTTGGTAGAAGTCCTTAATCAGTCCTATTATGCATTTGTTAATCTACCCTTCTTCTTATCTCTGCATAGACCGTCCACACATCTATCTCTCCTTTCTGTCCTCTATTCGCTCCACCTCTCCGAGGCTCTGGAGCAGTAATCAGGGTATCAGGTGTGAGGCACTGCTAAGGTTACTCACTTTCATGGACAGGGATGTTCTAATAGAATGGGTTCACAGAAGGTCTCAGATGACAAATCTCTTCTTCAGTGTAAAAATAAGCACGTATACCCAATCAAGAATGTAGGTGCGTTTATAAAGGCCTGTGACGGAAATGAAGCGTCATTGAACGCGTCCTGAACATGCTTATAAAAAACATGCTTATAAAGTCACCATCCTTCAAATACATGTGACTCTAATTTACGGGCACACAGCCTGCGCCTTCTTTGTCAATAAACCTCGCCCGCTTCCTCATCCTGACTCTTAATGTGGTACTGGGAGTGTAGAAACAGCTGCCAGAAACATGTGCATTGCATTTCTGAAAGGGCCATTAAGGCCCTGTTACTAATGTAAATGGATGGACATAAAAGGTCTAGGCATTAATAGGAAGACTAAATGTCTGGGGGCTGTGTGTATGTTTGCATTGAGGTGTGTACATGTTTTTTTTCTTAATATGCATGTGTTGTTAATATAAAATATTATCAATAAGTATCTATGTTGGCTTGATTAATGTATAAACCAGAGTGGTTGAGCCCCAAAATGTCTATGAAGCAGTGACATAGAAACTTGTAGTATTAGTGGGCTTAAGTGAACAGCACAGATGTTCCAAGAGCACCCGCATACAGTGAAAATCCGCATTGTTGTTTTTTGGTAAAAAATGCCTCCCCTTTGCTTATGTGTCATCATCATTTTTAGTGTTTCCAGTTGCATCTTTGGTGATTTAGCAACTCTTTCCTATGTCTGTGTAGAAGACATGGATGTAGAGGTTTTTGCAACAAAAGAATCTGTGGATTTAGCTGGTTTTGACACAAAAAATTGGCAGAAGATTAAAAAATTACCTTTGAAATTAAGTTGCTGAACTTGAACATAGGAGCCTGATAGAAAATGCTCTTTTAAAAGAAAAGTGCTCAGGCAGACTTTTTGCGTCTGAGCTCTTAATTTTTAGATTATATAGTGTACATTTTGATACTGTATTGGTATAATATTTTTTCTATTCTATTATTTTCTTCAATTTTGCTGCTCTTACCTTTGTTCTGTCCACTTTCTACTGTGATAATGCAAATTTCCCGCTTGTGGGACTAATAATGGTTTCTTATCTTATTCTCATTTTTCGTTTTCTTCTCCTTCTGTCGTGTGTACGTTTCAGGAGATTGGTGACTGTGCTGCCCTGTTGGAGAAGGAGAGTGTGGCTCTGAGCCCTCAGCTGGGAGCGCTGAGGGTGCTCCTGCTGCACTCGGGCATCGGTGGGGCCACACAGCACTTGTATGATATGGAAGGGGCGGAGGGTCAAGCTGAACCGAAAGAAGAGGAGCAGGCTGGCCCAGACAGTCCTGTCGGGTCTGGTTTGAGACGAAGAGTCATCCTCACAGATGCCATGGGGGAGGCCTCCTTTTCTCTGCCCAATATTCGCTATGTTGTTGACACAGGGTTCCAGCTTAAAACGGTAGGAATTTACTGCCTGTTTTAGTACTCGTTTTAACATGCCCTGTTCAACATGGCTATTTATTTCCTCCTAGGGCATCACAGGGGCCGCCACATCGCTTAATTAATTCAGCCAAAACTGATTTTATAACCCCATTGAGGGGCAAGAAATCAAACATCATCATCATGTGTTTAAAATTTTAATAAAGCATAATCGGATAAGTCTTGTTCCGAGAAGAAGCAGGGATATGGACAAAAGTAGGGATGCATGAAAAGTTTTGGCCGAAAATTGATTTTATTCATTTTTTTAACACGACCGAAACGGCGATGACACAATCAACAAACGCAACCTGCAGCACCAGATTGGTTTAGAGTCAACATGTCTGCTGTGTGGCGCATTTCCATATATCTAAGCAAGACATGCAGAAAGCTGTTTGTAAAGCATGCAATGCTGCAATGCAGAGGGGGTGCATCCACAAAGACTTTCTCAATGTTTGGATTCATTTATCATATAAAATCAAAACATCACGGTCAATCCCAGAAGAAGCGAGACCCTTCGAGCACACCCACTCCGTCTGTGTTTTTGAAAAGGCAGTAAGGTTTCAGTGATTCCGGTTAATATATGAGCTGCCAGTCTCTGTTTTAATACACTATTTTGTTAAAGGCCTACAGAGAATGTTGTTTATCTTTCAGCAGTTTTAAAGCACTTGTTTTGAATGCACTGTTTTCATGCACTTCGTTCAGAATATTAAAATGCACTTGAATTCACTGGTTTTATGAGAGAAGATATTTAATTGTATAATATTTCAGCTTTCTTGCTTTTAGGCTACTCATGAGTGGGGCCAAAAAAATCATTTCAGTGCATCCCTAGACAAAAGGTGTCTGAGAAGGTCTGTGTTTTAAAAAGTAATGTGGAGTTCAGTGACTAGTGAGAAAAGTAATCTCATTAGAGTTGAATAGTGATTAGTTACTTTTTTTGCATCTTTTACGACTACCATGTCAAAAACAACCAAGTCTAATGAATAATCAGAGGCTGCATTGATGTCATGTAAAAATGTATACACATAACCAAATCTTCATTCAAAGTATATTCATACCGCGTATGTGACCCTAAATGAACTGAAAAATAGATAACCCAGTCTCATTCAGAAACCTCCCGACTCACTCTTGTTTCTCTGTGCGACTGAAGGTGTACAATCCGCAGATCCGAGCAGACTCTCAAATTCAGCGACCAATCAGCAAGCACCAGGCAGACACTCGATCCCAGAGAGTCAACAGCAAGCTACCAGGTGAGGCTTTCTCCTGACAATACCATGGTCACCCTGTCCTGAAAGTCTAGTAATGAGTTTCTCTTTACCTGCAGGCAAAGAAAAAATGTGACAATATAAACCTCATGTAGACTCATCTATTCAGAGAGCATGTCCTCTTCTAATGCACTACAGTAATCACGCGGATCATGATTCAGCCTCACACAGATTTAAAAAAAAAAAAAACGATTTTAGTTTTATGCAGAAATCCCCACAATAATGTGGAAACTGTGTTTGTGGCAATAAATATATTTTTCTGGATGTTTTCACACAAGGGGACTCGGGGCAGGCTGTAGCCGACCTGGAAGCACTTTTTTAGAAGCACGATTTCTCCGCGGTGCAAGCATTCAGACACATCAAACTCCACAGTTCGGTAGATCTCTAGGAGACCTTTCTAACAAGCCATCATTTGTGTTTTTAGCTCGAGTAGATCAGGGGTATTCCCAGAAAACCGTTCACCTCGCCGCGGTGTCCCAGTTGTTTTGTCCTGCAACCTTCCGAGTTGCATATCTCGCCGTAATTTTTTACCAAAACACAACAACGCAGTTATTCAATTTATGCGGGTGCTCGTGGGACGTAACCCCCACGAAAAGCAGGGGATTACTGTATTTATCTTTTTGCATATTTAGGCCAGTGTGAGATTTAAGTGCTAGGTGTTTCCTCATGTTGAAAGTTACTTTGGAAAAAGCGTCTGCCAAATGAATGTAATGTAATGAAGAGCAACCAGATCTACTTGATATTTCATTTGTGTATGAACCAAAATGATTGGTTGTGAAGTTCCTCCTGAAGAGGAGCTTAGAGCACAAAAACCTAAATTAAAGCACCTACTGCAGGATCTATGCTGTGAGTATCACTCAGAGGTGTATTTTTGTTGCAGGGGTGTGTTTTCGTCTCTACCCCCAGACCCTGTTTGTGGAGGGGATGCCTGAAGCTCGCTGTCCCGGAGTCACTGAGGCTAACCTGAGCCACCTGGTGCTCCTTCTCAAGAGGCTGGACATCGCTGATATGGGCCAGTGCAAGTTCCTTGACAGGCCAGGTAGGAGCGCTCTTCTGGTTTTACTATGGGTGCTGCACGTGGCATCTGCCTGTTTCACTCATACAAATTGCTGGTGGAGGACGAAACTAATGATTTTTAAAAGTAGGCCACTGATATAATGGTTAATATACACCTTTCCGTTTTTAAACGTAAACTTTCCAATCACTGGGCAGAGCAGCGCGTTCTGGTCAAGAACCTGTGGCCAGAACCAGGGGGAGTTAGTCATGTGGTGCCATTAATCAGCGTAATTTTTTAATGTGTTATTGTTTCTATAATTAATTGATCAAAATCAGTGCATTAATTCGACACCCTAGTTTTTACATTATTTACTTCAGCAAGTCGGATTTTAATAGAAATTATTTGTTTCTGCATGAAATGAATTTGTTCAGACGGAGGCTCACGTTAATATGTGGCAAAGAATAAATAGCACAAAAAGTAGATTATAAAGTAGAAAGAGTGCACAGAATTGAATAAACCCCAGTTACTGTCCATCAGCATTTATATTCTTCTGCTTAATATCTGCTTCTCTCCTCTTTGCCTGTCTTTGTAGCTCCAGAAGCGCTGATGCAGGCTCTGGAGGACTTGGACTACTTGGCCGCTTTGGATGATGATGGGAATCTGTCGGAGGTGGGCATCATCATGTCCGAGCTTCCTCTGGAGCCGCCACTGGCCAAAGCCCTCATTGCAGCCTGCGAGTTTGACTGTGTCAGTGAAATGCTCACCATTGCTGCCATGCTTACTGGTGAATAGCATGTCCTTTCAAACACAGATGCAGATATACACATCTATACCAACACAAATGCACACATTAGGAATGTGCTAAAGGAGATTTACACTATGAAGCCAATGTCCTTCCATTGCCCTGTTACTTTTAACAGATACTGTACATACAGTGCAGCTTACTTTTCACATGAAAGCTGATGTAACTACGTGCAGTTCTGTGAGAAAATGCTCGATTGTGTGTTTGATAAGATAAACCTTTATTAGTCCCACAAGTGGGAAATTTCCGAAAGAAAGAAGCTCAGAAATGGGCAGAGCTGCCAAACAATTAATATTTGAATACAGACTAATGATCTTCTGTTTCTGTGACAGACACTTTACTGCTGCACAACTGAGGGGCATTAACGCATTAATAAATGGCTCTTACCAAGTCGTTTATGGGTAAAGGTGGCTGAATGCGTAGCCACATTCACAGGCTGATTACACAGGTCAACAAAAGAATTGTTGGTAATCATTCGAAACCACAACACACTTTCCTAGACCAGTTTTTCATGCTCTCAGTTTTTTCAGTCACATCATCGTTTTGAAAAATAAGTATTATTAGATTTGCAATGGACTTGCATGGTCAGACAGGCCACACTGTGGCATAGATATAATGATCAGTGTCAGTCAGCTACCACTGTTTCTTCACAAACACTCAGCATATGAATATTATATGATCGTTATACCAACTATCATGGAATATAGATCTAGCTTCATCACAAACACTGTACCTGCAGAAAAAACTAAACACAGATTTGGAATCAGCATGAAAAACACTACAGAACCCACAGAAACTTGTATCTGATGATTTTGACCTGTGTTATTTTTTAAGAAACCACAACAAACAGTGACACACAGCTTTTTTTTTGTTTCTGTCCTTAGCTTTAGTGTCTTGAAGTCTGTTTTTGAGTCTGCTGTGTGTTTTGCTGTCCGTTTGTGGTTCTTCGCATTTTGTCCCTTTGCTTAGCTGCACAGATTCCCTCCCTGATGTCAGCAATCAGACTAATACATTTTAAAGCCTTTAAATGTTATTGATTGCAAGATTTTGGTACTGTCTAGGCTCATTTCTTTTACTTCATAGATACAAAGGAATGCTTTGTCTTTTAACAGCTCCTCCATGCTTTATAACTCCTCCACCAAACAAAGAGGAGGCAGCAGCAACCCATAGGCGACCCCTTATTCATACAGAGGGGGACCATCTTACTCTCATCAACGTCTACAACGCCTTCCAACAGCGTGAGTACCTCCAAAAGAGCCGAGGAGGGGAAGCAATAAAAAATTGGGGGTGTACATTTAAAATTGTTCTGTTTGTGTTCATCTCTTGCAATAGATAATGAGGATGAAGCCTGGTGTTCCACCAACTTCCTAAATGCCTCTGCGCTGCGATTGGCTGTGGTAATCAGGGCGGAGCTCCTGGAGGTGATGCAGCGAATCGAGTTGCCAGTTTCACCGCCTGCCTTTGGCTGCCAGGACAACAGCACTAATATAAAGCGAGCTCTCATCTCAGGGTTCTTTCTTAAGGTAGGCTAATGGAAGTCCCATCTCGTGTTTAGATGCTTAGAAAAATGATGGGTTCCCATGTGAGATTCCCTGTTGATGCCACAGGGATGTAATTGGTCTTGCTCTGTCTGGGTGGGTAGGAGTGGGGTGTCTTTAGGCTAACGTGACAGAATCATCAGTTAGTGCTGTCCTCCAAGCGCATTGAGCTGTTTTGTGATGATTGAGCTGTTTTGTAAATCTGCAAGCATTGATTGCTTGTAGTGCAAATATAGCCTTGATTTTTGTAATCATTAGACACGACAACACACTTTTCTAATACCGTTCTTCATGCTGATTTCAGTTTTTTTCAGTCACAGCAACATTTTGAATGATGAGTAATATTAGATTTGCAATAGACTTGCATGCGGTTTTATTAAACCTCAGGCACAAATCAAGAACTGTTTCAATATTTTCAGAGTGAAGTCAGACAGGCCACACTGTGGCATAGATATAATGATCAGAGTCAGTCAGACACCACTGTTTCTTCACAAACACTCAGCATATGATTATATATATGATATATTATACCAACTATCATGCAGTATAGAACTAGCTTCATCACAAACACTGTACCTGCAGGAAAAACTAATCACAGATTTAAAATCAGCATGAAAAACACTACAGAACCCACAGAAACTTGTATCTGATGATTTTGACCTGTTGACCTGTGTTATCTTACTGCTTAGTTGAAAAGCTAAAGACCTGCAATTTGTAATATGTACAAATGACATATTACAATATTTCAGTATTAAAATATGACTAAGGGCACCGACATGTGCCCAGATATTATTGATATTTTCTGTATGTAATGATAATTTGATTGATTTATCTAAAGACAATGTTAAATATTGTGCATCTTTTCATGCTCTACAACCAGTCAAGAGTTTGATCCTACACGCAGATCAAATATGATGAATAAACACACTGTTGAAAAATGTTAATAATATTAACAGCCACTGGTCTGTTGACTTTCTCAGGTTGCTCACGATGTAGATGGCTCAGGGAACTATTTACTGTTGACACACCGACACGTGGCTCACCTGCACCCCTTCTCCTCGTACCTGTGCCGCCGGCCGCGGCCCAACCCTCCCAGCTGGGTGCTCTACCATGACTTCACCATCTCCCACGACAACTGCATCCGCACCGCTTCAGAGGTGCACCCTCACATGTGAGTCTGTCTGCAGTCTGTTGTCCATCTTTGCATGATCATTTCTTCACTAATGTAAAGTCCAAATTAAAACCAGAAACTTAATCTGAGTCTGCTTTCACATATAGAATTTATTTCTCTGTTACAATCTTTCTCTGATCTTCCTACCCTAGTGGTTTATTCTTGGAGTCATGTTGTTTTGTAAATGACCAATTTCTGTGTAAACAGATGAGAACAGAAATCGGCTGTTAATATGAGGGTATTTTCTACACTGAATGACACTGAATGATGACCCTGGTAATATATGAACAGGCAGTGAAGTGTAATATTCACATGGGAACAAACACTATATGGACAAAAGTATTGGGGGACACCTCTTATTGAATTCAAGTGGCCCCTTACTTCTAGTGAAGCACAATCTCAATGCTTCACTGAGACATTCTGGACAACACCATGCTTCCAACTCTGTGGACGAACCTTTTCTATTCCAGCAGGACTGTGTCCCAGAGCAAAAAGCGAGCTCCATAAAGACCTGCTGGAGGAGTTCAGTGTGGAAGAACTTGACTGGCCACACAGAGCCCTGACCTCAACCCCATCCAGCACCTTTGGAATGAACTGGAACGGAGATTGTGATCCAGACCTTCTCGTCCAACATCAGTGTCTGACCTCATAAATGCTACAGAATGAATGGATACAAATTCTCACAGAAATTCCAAAATCTTGTGGAAAGTCTTCCAAGAAGAGTGGAAGGTGTTATAGCTGCAAAGGGGAACCAACTCCAGATTAAAGTCTATGGATTTGAATGCAATGTCATTAAAGTCACTGTTAGTGTAATGATCAGGTGTCCCAATCCTTTTGTCCATATAGTGCATGTATCCGTTCTCGAACCACAAGTGTGATTAGAAAAGATCAGATATTAGTTCAGCCCCGTGATATTAAGGGAACCTAAGGGACCTGAACAGTCAAAATGGACTGATTATCACTTCAACATCACTGAAACTCAAAGTCTTCTTTTCAAACTCTTATCATTACAGGTTTGTGGAATTAGCCCCTCAGTACTACTTGGGCAACCTTCCACCCAGTGAAGGAAAAGACTTGTTAATGGAGATCAGACAGAGTCTTCTCCCAGCGGACGAACAGGAGAATGGAGAGACTGAAAACAAAAGGCACGGAGACAGGCCAGGAGAGCACCGTGACCAGTACAGTGCGGAGATTTGCGTACTCCAGTGATGCAGGCGCTCAAAAAGTGTTGCACACGCTCACATTGCACTTCGAAATTTACGAGCCCACAACATTGCTTCCGCAAAATAGGTACGATATAGGGCTCTCTCTCTTTATCTCTTGCACACTGTAAAGCAAAACAACAGTGGTTGTAAGGGCACTGTGCAATACAGTTACTGTTTCTTAAGAACTTAAATCATACATTTGTATGAGCTGTGAGGTAGCTGTTCAACAGCCTAAATGAACTGATCTTCAGCTGGCTTAGCGCTCTCGCCTGAAGAAGCACTACCGAAGTGCTTAAACCCACTATTTTTTTTAACATGCAAAAGTTTAATAGGGAACCTGTTTATATAAGCAAACAAGGTGGGGAATTTGATCAATTCGAAGAATGCAAATGCGACAAACAATACTGTGGGGACTAATACTAGGTTTAGTGAGGACCTCTCAGTCCCGTCAGGCATGAAAGAGATGCTCCGATGTTCTAATCCAGAGGGTGTGTCCTGCTGTCTATTGTGTGTTCTTTGACTGGTAGTGAATAGGTGAAACGAGAATCCATCTCTTGCCCTCTCCTTGAGGATGTGTAAACTAGCTGTGACCAGATTAGTTGTGAATATCTAGGGTAACTTGAACCTTGAGGATGGACTTTTGCAAGAGATTGATGATCACTGTGGATTCCCAGGGTTCTGTTTACACAAGCCCTCGCATTGTGAGATGCTTCCGTTTTGTCGGCTATGGACTTTGTTTTCTACTGTGTGCTCCTCTTTATCTGTTTTTAAATGTGTTCCTAGACAACCTTGTGGCTGCACCTGTTAATATCAAGATGTTTTGTGTGAATATCTGATTTTAAAAGAGACCTTTTTCACAACTAAGGTGTGAACTTAAAATACATCATGCATACTCTCAAATGTGCACTTGAGTCGTCTTTTTTTTCTTCCTTAAAGCCATTAACAGCTTCAGTAAAGTGTATCATTCCATTGGCTTCACACACATTTCTTTAACTTTACATGACCATGATGCTCATACAGGTCTGGAAAACTGCAAAAATGTTCAGATTCTCAGGTTTATCTTCTGAACAGCTTTGCCTTTAAGAACTGCTGACAATATTTCTCGTTTCCAAATAAAAATATTGTTCTTTAAAGCCTCATTTTAAAGGAAACGCCAAAACAGAATAAGAGAAATGCTGCAGCGTTTACAGAACCTGAATAATTCAAAGAAAACTAATCTCTCCTTCTCTTTTAAACTAAATGGTAATAATGAGCTTTGAGGAACTTCTAGTAGTGTTTCACCATCCAACTGGTCTCAGTGTGAGAGGAGAGAGTCGATTACAGCAGTGTTTTATACTTTTCCTCATTAAATAAGATGTGATTCAGCTGATCACTGATCAGACCCTCATAAAGCAGAATGAGGTGCTTGTGTAGAAATTTAACAGACACTGGACTGGAATGGGTTCACACTCAGACTCTGATTTAAAATAAACTGCAGTGACTCATTATTCAGGAGCTGTAGGTACGATACTTCTGGATCATAAAGGAGAATCTGTTGCAATTTATTCAGGTATTCATCTTTGCAGTATCATCTGTCTTTAGCATGTAATTTTCAGTTTTACCTCTTCATGCCACTTACTCATGTCAGTTTGAGTGTAAACAATGCAGTGCAGCTTTAATAGCGAAATGCTGAAATACTAAAACTGGCTTGGATGTCCTTTTAAATCACTTTATTAGATCAGCGTTAGTGAAGATCAGATTTCTGGTTTCCAAACATCCCAAAAAAAGAAAGTTTCATGCCAAAACATTTACCAAAGTCATCACAGCACTTAGGGTTGATTAAGTCTTGCAACACAGTCATTCATTGTCATTTTAAGATTCGTTTTTTCTGATTGGCATTTTCATAATGCAGCGAAGCACCAGGTCCTGCTGTGGAACCCAGGTGAGATCAGCCCAGGAGGAGGGATGGGGTGCATTTAAAGGGTTTGAGGTTAAATTCTGATTTATGCTTCTTGTACCAAAGCACAGCAAGACCACCATCCTCAGGCATGTATGCTAGATGTTTGGAGCGGTGAAGGTCTGTACTCAAACGCTCGGTAGCTGATCTCCGCCAACCAGAGAACTCACTCCAGCATTCTGGTGGCACACCAAGGAACTTCTCATTTATTTCATGGCATCATGACCCTTCATACACAACCTAGTACAGGAAGCATAAATCAGATTTTATGGGAGGGCTGATTTCGAGGCTTTGTCCTCATTTCTTCTTGGATTTGGGCTCCAATGGCTGTCCAATATCTTTTCCCCGCAGTTTTAATCCTGCAAAACAAAAATCAACTGTAAACTATAAGTGCAATCTGATGATCCAGTACTCTGGAAATCTCCATATACTACACATTTCCCTCTAAGGTCCACTTATGATAGTTACCAAAAACAGGCCATTTTTTTACAGTACGGTTGTCCTTCAAAATGAAACAGGCTGATACTGTGCCTTTGAGAGAGATTTGTAGATGGGCTTTGTTCTGCCCTGTATTCAGAGAGAAACTGCTGTCAAAGGATATATGTGGATGTGTGTTTTTTTTTGTTGTTTTTTTTTTACTTTATGTACTACATTAAATTTTTCCACACGACAGCAATAATAAAAAAAAAAAGTTCCTTCACAAAATGGAGCCTTTACGCATTCAATTTTAAGAAACGTGATCCACACACTAAATGAATTAAATCCCGATGCCTTACCTAGGATTCGCTCAATCTTCCCCATGATCTGGTTGTTGGGGATTGCTTTGCCACTTTCATAGTCAGCGATGATCTGAGGCTTCTCATTAATTTTCTGTTGAAAAGCAATGGTTGCACTGAAAAACAAGTCACTTGTAAACCAGTCCTAATTTGTGAGATTCGAGTGGTAATCTTAAGATTTTTATTTAAAATGCATTACATTCTTATTTAAAATGTATTACAGTAAACCCCTGCTTATCGCCAGGGTTACTTTCCAAGAGCACTTGTGTATAGTGAACTATATTGTTGTGATGTGGTAAAAGAAAAAGCCTAAAAATGTAAACCCTAAATACGCTGCCAGAACACTTTCATTTCAATTTAAACTCAGTTTAATACATTGCCCTTAAAGAAAATGTAAAGGTAAACCTGTATCTGTACTGTACAGTTTACACTGAACTGCTGTCTCCCACAGAGCTAGAATGTAAATAGCGAGGTTACCCCTGTATAGACTGGACTGGAATTCATGCATAAGCAGGTAAATACAGTAATAAATTCATTTAATTTACAGAAATACAAAAACAGGCTTGAAGAAGAACAAAACGAAAAACAGGAGAAACACTCGAGACGCTTCACGGGTAAATTTTGGACTGTAGCTGCGTCAAAGAGCAGCAGCCAATCAGCAGCCAGGAGAAATAAATAACGTTCTCAGATCTCGGTTCTCAGCTGAATGTGATGTCTGGGCCTCATGCGCCACGGCCCCTTCTGATCACAGGGGCATCTCCCAGGACTGCTAGAGGCAACTGGGGAGCAGTGTGTGGGAATGGTATCTTACTCAAGGGTACCTCAGTAGTGGCACTAGCAGTCCTGGGATTTGACCCCACAACCTTCTGTTCGCAGGGGCAACTCCCAGACCACCAGCCACCCCAGATCGGCATACCTGTGATGCCAATCATGACACTAATTGCAGCAAAACATGGGATTCAAATGAAGATTACTTACAGTGGCAAGGTCTTTCTGGGTCATTCCACTGTCTTGGCGGCCTTTCTGGATAACCTTGCCCACCTCCAGTGGCACTCTCTCGTGGTGCAGCTCTTCTGTCTCGCGGTCCAGTTTAGCCGTGTTCTTGGTCACCAGGTGCTGCTTGTTCTGCCCTGCTGCCCCTGAGCTCAAAAACACAACACCTTCCTTTACAGAAGATCACTTTCAGTCTGAATCTAATCGTACAACCAATACAAAATCATTTCTCTACATGGATTAATGTACTACAAAGGACAGCATCAATCTGTAGCCTAAGCATCAATCACAATAACATCAGATCACCAGAAAATTCCCATCAGTTCTACTCTTGCTCTTGAATGGGAAGGCAGAACCAAATCCATCCAACCAAATGAGAAAGACTAGTTTGTCAAAATACTTCAATTAAAAGAGGTTCATTATAAATGGTGTTTATTTTGATTGCATGTTAAAGGTCAGACTGCAGAGACAGAAATACTTTATTTGGCCATGTGATCAGGCTCATGTTAGATGGGTGGCAAATGAAGATGCCATTTCCAACCAGCATAGCTGCGATTAGACTAGATCTTCTGATTTCCCATTACAATGAATAGCTTTTTAGACAAACAGGTTTAATTCAGTAAAACATTTAAAACCTAGACAAAACAACAGATTTGTTGCACTGATTGGTCGACTGAAGGTCCAGAAAATACAGGCAGACACCCATTTGATGGGGGAAAAACACTGCAATATCACAGTAACACCCTTCAGTGATATAAAATAACCTCCTGGCTCTTCATTTAAAGACTGGTTAATGATTCCTAAACACCTCCATAAACACGTTTCCGCACAGACATTCTCCAAAAATAACTTACATTTCTTGGTGGTTTCCAACTCTTCCCCACGTCTTTGTGCAGAAATGACAGCCTGGAGAAGAATTTCAAAGTTGCGTTAAATGTGTCAGTACAGCAATGCATTAAAATGGTTGCAGGCAGTGATAATTATTATGATTATGAAGATTATTATAGTATTTTTACTGTATTCTAAGAAGACAAAGGAATGGTATATGACAGGGCTATTCAAATTTAATAGACAGTGGGCCGGATAGGAAAGTCACTGGGGGTTCGGGGGCCACAGAGTATCGTGCAGTCCACGCTTAATTTGGCGGGGCGGGGGGTTGTTCGAGGACGGCTGACGGAATTCCGTCCGGTATGCCAGTTTTAACGCAGTCCGGGTGACCGTTAAAGTTGTTAGAGTAGATACATCACCGAGCTAAAACTACAAAGATCCCCCCGCTCTGTGTGTGTGTG
>JBBJLR010000087.1:11529182-11547247 GCA_037577145.1 Brachypetersius gabonensis
CTGTACCTGCAGGAAAAACTAAACACAGATCTGAGATCAGCATGAAAAACACTACAGAACCCACAGAAACTTATACATGATGATTCTGACCTGTTGACCTGTTAGCAGAGTCTGAGAGATCTTTAATTTTGGAAAAAAAACTGCTCGTCTCGGTCGCGTGATACCGTACACCAAACGTTTGGCTCTGTACCGGTTCCATAAAAAACAGCTCGGGGTCCGCCGGCCTATAGGCCGAGATGGGGGGGTTCTGTACTGTACTGTACTGCGCTGTAGCTGGGATTCTGAGACCTGCACCAGTGCTTCGAATATCCAAAGGGCTCTGAGACGCTCACACACACACACACACACACACACACACACACACACACACACACAGACACACCCTCCCTTGTCTGTTTTTGTTATAGGTGTGAGGTATTGATGTATTTTTCATGGTTATTTAAGAAAATTGTGGTTATTGTTCACAGGGTGTTAATTACTGATATTGATCCAGAAACTTTTATTGCATTCCTCTCTTTGGCCTCGGTAGCGAGGGGTGGAGCTTGTTTTCTGGTGCCAGTTTTCTGCTCTCACCGTGTGTGGACAGACAGTGAGATTAAATCACATCGAAGTGAGCAGACGTGAAGTGAATCTCCTCGGTAAGCGGCGCGGCGAGCTTGTAGAACGGAGCCGGTCGGCGCACTGTGATTTGCCGCTCTTTTGTTTGCTCATGCCGAAGTAACCGTTTGGCAGACGTCGGCATGGCAGCAGGTGTGCGTGTTGCACTTGGTTTGAAGCGCCACATTATTCTTTTGGGCTCTAGGGCTGCACACAGAGAAGGCGAGTGACGAACGCAGGCACGGAGATCTCGGCAGATACGACTCCAGGGCTTTGGTTGATGCGCTTTGCTTTGAACTTCTGATTATGCGTGTTTTCAAATGTGACAAAGTGTTGGAGGCTCGTGCACTAAGGGTGGTTTCGTTTGTTCTCTGCGTGATGAACACACTGATAATACACTTTACTTGATTAAATTACTTTTCTTTTGTTTTGATTACTTTTTGTTATGATGTCGCACAAGTTCGGGCTGTAATTGATGTGTTACCAGCTTTCCAAAAAGGAACCATTTCATATTTTCGATATTTATTGCTTTTTATTTTTCCCTTTGTTTTATTTTTGATAATGGCTGTGGCTTCCTGCTTGCTTTATTTGATGTATGTGCACTTGTGTGTGTTTCTTTTTCTTTTTTTTTTTTTTGCAGTAAGAGCATCCTATAGAGTCCTATTCTTTGCTCCTACAGGAGTCTTGCACACTGCACCAAAACTAGTTAGTATTTGTGGAGATGATGGAAATGTCCACAGCTTCGATAACGAAGCTTTTATTGGTTGTAATAGATTGGATTTTTAATTTATGTCTCCGGGTGGGAACTGTCTTCTCTCTTAGTATTTTTCTTTTGATTTTTTTTAGTGTATTTTTATGTACCTGTTATGTTTTAGTTCTGAATTGCATGTTTTACTATTATTATTATTATTATTATTGATATTATTATTCTTTGTCATTTTTATAGAAAAAAAAAATATTGATGTTCTGTCCTCTGCCAAATAAGTTTTTTCTTTTGTAAGAAAATGATCATGATGAACCTGATATCAGATGCACTGTTCTAAGGCAACAAGTGATGCATTGTTTTGCATTGAGAACACTGTCAAAATTCTTAAGATGAAATATAATACACTTTACTCAAACTAAATGTTCTACGGCCTCTTATTTGACCCCGAAGTGATCCGTGTGCTCCTGATCCGCGGCTTTGCCAAGCGCCTGCAGGTTCGTTGATTTATTTCACATATTAATTACAGGGAAACACATTTTTGGGACACATTTCGCCTTATTATTCTCCTCATTGTTTTGCAGAGTTGAGAGAAGAGCTTAGGGATTTATTACAAGTTATTTGAAATGGCAAAGCATATGGATTACTTACAAATTAAAGGGGGATTTCAGCGATATTTGAAAATGTAATGTGATCCAGTGATTAGAATGTAAGCCATTCCGAGTACTTAGATGTGAGATTAGTAATGCTGATGTATCGATACAAAGAATTGCTTCGTGTCTTTTTGGTCTTCAAGTGCCCTACATGTAAGTCTCTGCATATTTTTGTTTTAAAAAATTATGTTATGGCCAAAAGTTTATCACTATTGTAAAACTTTGTCTTAACTGTTATGCAGCATTCATAACTGTTCGAGTTTATTCATATAGCTTATTATAAAACAATAAAATAGAATAAAATAATAGAAGAAATAGAATTGCAAGAAGAACTGCAGGTATTTCAGAGAAGATAAGTGCAGATCTGATACTGATGCACAGTTCGTTCCAGCAGCATGAAAACACGTGTAAAAGAGAGCTAATGGTACTGAACACTTTGGTTCACTTCTAATTCATTTTTTTCTGGAACGCAGAAAACAAGGACATGGTTGATATGAAAAGAGGTCAAATAAATAAATAAATACATGAACACTGCAAGTCATTGACAGTCTCTCGCATGGCTGGGACATCGAACCACTCTGAATGAGGTTTTTTTTTTTTTTTAAATAGAAATTATATAGAAATATTCATTTAGAAGTGTAACCTTTCTTTTTTTTTTTTGAGTTCCTGTTTTAATATATTGTGCAAAAGTGAAATGCAGGACTTCTCACCACAGCCAGGCTTTCAGTACTTTAGTTCTACCTGGTGATGTAATGGCTCAAGGGCAGGAAAAAAACAAAACAAAAACAAACCACAGGCTTGCACCATTCCTTCACAACCACCAGGTGGCACACCGCCTCTTGGCACTCGGGACCCTTTGGCACGAAGAGCAATGAGAAGAACCGGCGGATAACGGCGGCCATAATGCGACTGTCAGCATGTCATTAATCACCGTGATCGAAGAGTGGAAGCATTTGCATAGGAAATTGTGATATATCGAGCATGACACAGATGGATATGAACGGAACGGTAAATCAAAACTGTTCCATCAATTACAATCTCCAGTTCTGGGTGCGACCCAAGATTCCTTCTCGATACACTGAGGGGTAAACGCTTGAGCCACATGACGAGAAATACATGGGCTGCACATGTAGTGCCAACGAAATGCTAAAAGCACCAACAGTCCGTGGAAGCACCTGTGTGTGTCGCCTGCAGGCACATGGATTTAATCACAGTGGCTTGATATGAAGTGGCGCACTGTGGAGAAATCCAGATTTCATTACAGTGGTGGTGATGAGAAGCAGGGGCTGCAGTGTTTAGGAATTTTATCCACCAGCCCCTAAAAAACACTGCAGAAATGTTATATCTTTTCTAGCTGCAAGTATTGAACTGAACAGCTTTGCCTCCATTTTTAAGGACAATATTTCTCCTCATTTCCAAATAAAAATATTGTTCTTTAAAGCATCATTTTAAAGGAAATGACAAAACACCAGAATAAGAGAAATGCTGCAGCGTTTACAGAACCGGAATAATTCAAAGAAAACTAATCTCTGGTTCTCTCTTATACTAAATGGCAATAATGAGCTTTGAGGAACTTCTAGTAGTGTTTCACCATCCAACTGGTCTCAGAGTGAGAGGAGAGAGTCGATTACAGCAGTGTTTTTAATACTTTTCCTCATTAAATAAGATGTGGCTACATAATTTAATAATAGTATAATTACGACGTCCATGCCTGACTGCAAGACAAGTTACCCTTTGGGACAATAATATTAACTGAACTGAACTGAAAGACAGAATAAAGGAAAAAACAAACGCTCTATGTTTTTAGTTGTAGCTGTGCTTGTCCGTGAAAATATTGTTTTATATGAAACTGGTCAATGGCGCAAATCAAGTCCATTGGTTTTGGGCGGCACCATAATCATAATTCTGGGGGGAACGTAAGTTTGGCCACACGTTCTAGAGTTGTGCTCTGCCTGAATGCACTGGTCCTGTCTGCATGTGTATTAAAAAGGTTTTAGGCTAAAAGGTTTTAGGTTTAGACCGAATCTGACCAAACTGTAGCAGAATTACAGCAAATTTAAGGCTTTAAATGTCTGGTTTCTATCACCGCCAGCACTGTGAACTACTCTGACTTGGTATGTTTTGGTACAATGTAGCATTTCACATCAAACCACTCTAAATAATCTTGGTGATTTAATTCTACTGATTTTATTTTACGCTGCATAATTCTCCTTCAAGGAGCAGCACGACCTGTTTTAATGTTAACATTTTCTCTAAAAAGGAGGGTTGAAGGAGGGTTTTTTTTAATGAGTGACCAAACTACAACTACATCTGTCCTTTAAGAATAAGATTGTTATACTTACCATGAACTTTTTATTCTTTTTGATGATAAGAATGCAGGCCCAATAAGAGTGTCATATTCAGCATACATACAGCAACACTTATTCACATTCACTGCCACATATAGGCACTATATATAGGTAACGACGAGTTATTCATATTCAGCACCACGGACAGCGTCTGAGTGACAATTCTTTGAAAATTGGTTGACAAAAGCACAGCAAAGCGTCCTACTTTACCTGAACTCACCCTACTGTCTTTCAAGGACAATTTAAATGCTGTGATTGTGTGTCTGTTTGTAGCATTTGATTGACGGAGCAGGTTAAATATTGTTGGCACACTGGCTGCAAATATTTTTTTAAAAAGATTTTCAGCACGTCAAGGGAAACTGTCAAAAACGAAGGATAGCTTTCGCTAGACAAGACCTCAACAAGTTTCAGAAATGGCAGCAAAGAGGCAGACAAGCACTGGAGCAAGTGCTTTGTATTCTTTTTTCAGCTGCAAACTATGGCTATTAGAGCTAAGCCTCCGGGCAATAAATGTCAAAACATGGAAAAAAAAAAGTGGACAAAACACTGATTTATGCTAGCGTTCCTATGGAATTCCAGTAGTGTGTTAGTACTGAGCTAATTCACAGTAATTTTAAACACAATCATTTGAACATTGTAAGACATTAAATGCAATGTATGCAATATTAAATGCAGTCATCTGACGCTTGATTCCTTTTTTATTTACATTTAAGACAGACATTAACTAGGGTTGGGCAAGCTAATGAATTATCGCGTTAACGCATTGTGTACTTAAGGCGACAATTATTTTATTTGTATGTAAACACATTTTGTTTGTTTTTTAAACCTGTTGTGTCTGACATTCTTTTTGATGATAAGAATGCAGGCCCAATAAGAGCACTTTTTTTAATGACTCTTATTTTGAAAGGTTGTAGCTTATTTGTGCTCGCGGGTGCATGCAGCACGCGGCTCTACGTCTCAGCTGTGATTTGGGAGAGAAAAAAAAATATATTAACCACTAAAAAATATATATATTTTTTAGTGTTGGGACGTTATCGGCGTTAACGTGCTGCGTTAATGTGAGACTCTTATCGGGCGATAAAAAAAATATCGCTAGAACTGGGTCTATACTATGCAAGCTATGATGACTTTCACCTTGATATTTTAGTGCGGATGTATACCGAGCCGAATTGCACTGTAAGGGGCGAGAACGAGTCTTCAAACCTGTGTGTTTGCCTACTGTGAAACAGGGACGTCACTAGGACGGAAAGACAAGGGGGGCTTAGCCACCAGGGTTGTAGGAAGGAATTAGCGTTCATAGAGGGCTGAAAACTTTTCACCAAACCTTTCCTTCCACTTAAAGAAACAAGTAAAGTTAAGCAGTGAACAGTTATGGACACTCATAGTATTGTTCTGTTATACTGAGTACAAACGGCGCTACCAGAGAAATATTACTAAACAGGCTCCGGTTGCTACTTGCTAACAAGCAGCGCCATGTAGCTTCGCCTGGGTCCTAATGCCCGCCTGCTACCTACAGCAGCTTCAACAGCCAGTACATCATTTTAATTCAATAAAGATAGCTAGACTTAATATTATTCATTTCAATTCATAGTCTTGTTTCTGTTTGTAAAGTGTGTGTCTGCGCTCAGTGATATCTTGTATGAAATGTTTGGATATATAATTTTAAAATAGTAGGGTGGCTTGGGATCATTTCAGACCTTCGCCAGAATTCAAAAGAGCCATTTTAATCTAGATTCAAAGATTACAGTGAGATTAATCTAGATTAAAAAAAATAATCTATGCCCACCACTAATATGTATATATATTTATACTAAATGGCAAAAAGTAATTGGACGTCTGACCATTACACCAACAGGGCCTTTAGTGATACCCCATTCAGATAAAGAGACTTTCATATGGAGTCAGTCCCCTTTACAGGTGCTATAATGCTCTGAGGGAACTTGTCTTTCTATAAAATACTAGATGAAACATGAATGCCCTGCAGTGGCAAATAGCTTCGGTTTTATATTTGATTTGATTACATTAATGTTTAAGTTGAGATTTACAGAAATATTTTAACTGTAACTGCGTGACTTTGTTAAAGGGAATACTGCTGTTTAAAAGCTCGTTAGTTCAAAGTGTTTAACCCAAATGTTATTGCACTTTTGTTCATACTTTTAAAAAAAAGTGCGCTATACACTACATTTGAATGAATTATTTAATTTGAATTAATCCTGATAAAAAAATTGTAACCAAGGCCAAGCATTAATATTAACACATTTTACCTTTGAGCAACTCTTTCAGAGCCCTGAAATTGAATAGCCACAGTTTACCATTTCCGGCATCGAACGGAAACTAATCGTCGAACTACCACTAACGTATCTGGGACTTCCTGAATACATACAGTCGTTTTGTACTGAGTACATACAAAGTCTGAAAAGTAGCTTTATTGAAACAGATGCCACCCCATTGGTTTATTTTCCCTCAAGTGCCTAATCTTTTTGTTTCCGACCAAGCTTAATGTCAAAGAATGAATAACTAGAATCTCTAGAACACTTGCAGAGCACTACAGACACGGGTTTTATCCAATTCAGTGAAAACCTAGAAGGCCCTGAGGCTTCCTCGTTATAACTGAACTTATCTTTACAGAAAATGCAACCTCAGGAAAACCTCCCGAGGAGAACGAGCAGAAGAACCACTGAGAAGATCTAAAGATCTGAAGTAACCCATTCCCCTCTGAGCATCATCAGATTATGATATAAAATGCAGAAAAGTGGGATTAAACCGAGGCACTCAGATAATATGGAGGACAAGATCAGTAAGATAATCCAGTGTCCAGCCTTAGAGCTCGGCCCATCTACTAATTGCACAAAAATACAACAGGACAAGAAGATCTGAGAAGTTCCAAATTCAGATTTCATTACAGTGGTGGTGAGGAGAAACAGGGGTTGCGATGTTATGGTTCATCTTATGGTTTCTGTAAGTATTAGAAGCTATTCTTTTCCTTCTTAGCTACTGTTCTCATGCAATAGATATTTATAGTCTGCAATATTTCAATATTTCATAGAATTCGGAATTCAGAATACTAACCCCCTTGCAAGCTATGCAATCTTATTGTTGTACTTGCACTATGTACATATATATATAGAGTCTGGTACAATATTTGGCATATTATTTCCTGTGCAGTCTCTATCTCTGTGTGTACATGACTTTAATTGTGTCCCATATTCAGTCTTTAGTACAATATACAGTCAAGACACCAATAGACACCAATTTTGACTTAGTTACTTTTATTCAACCAGTAAGTTTCTTCTTGATTGGAAATGAGAAATGACACAGGCGTCTCCCAGAAGACAATAAGAGGCGTCTCTGAGGAGAAAATGTTTCCCAGCATTTATTTACATTTGAACAAAAAGCAGCATTAAACTATAACAGCTATTAAACTATAATAACTTCCTTGCCTATCCGCTTTCCTTCATTTTGACTGATCTTTAGTGTTTAATCTTTACATTTAAAGGAGGATGTAACTTACATTATTTAGAGTTTTGGCCATTTCATTTTGGGTGTCATCCAACCTGCATGTGCTGCTTCCAGTTCAGAGAAGACCTCGAAGGCCCTGAGGGTTCCTCGTTGTAGCTGAACTTTACAGAATATGCAACCTCAGGAAAACCTCCCGAGGAGAAGGAGAGGAAGAACCACTGAGAAGAACTGAAGTAACCAATTCCCCTCTGAGCATCATCCGATTATGATATAAAATGTAGAAAAGCAGGATTAAACCGAGGCACTCGGATAATATGGAGGACAAGATCAGTAAGATAATCCAGTGTCCAGCCTCAGAGCTCGGCCCATCTACTAATTGCCCAAGGACAAGGCGTTCGATCTGAAAAGTTCAATATGAACAATACCGGCCATGTTGTTTAAAAACGAAGCAGCGATTCCACACTTCCAGGGCGCGGAGGAAGATGGTAATGTGTTAGGATGAGTCATCTTTTACACTTTTATCTTACATTTGAATGACCTTGCGTGGTGAATTACGTGTTCTCCTCATCTTGAAGATCTGGTCTGGTTTATTTCCATAAATTGCGTAAAATGTATAACAAAAGGAGGGCGGAAAATTATTCGGAGAATTAAAAAGAAAGCACAATTTCGTCATGCTTAGCACAAAAGTGCTAAACATAAAAGCTGAATAGGGTCTTTCAGAGGGTCTATCGGAGAACCACCTTTCACCTTTACAGAAAAGAAAATTTCACACTCCAACATTTTCCCATCTGATCTGTGGGTGCTGCGTCTTTTCTGTACGGGAGAGAGCGACGATTAATAAACAATTCACTCAAATGAATGAACAAAAAACCTGGATAATTGGTGCATAAAACATCATAATAAATCCAACCTTGTTTGAAGTAGGTGAGCTGTAAAACTCAAATACATTAAAATATATGCAACAAAAGAGTCAAAAGACACTGTGACAAACAAGATATATGATCATCTGTCTATCTATCTATCATCTACATTTATACACATGCACACACATGTATGCACTGTCGGTCTGTCTGTCTGTCTGTCTATATATATATATATATATAATTGATGGTCACTTCTTTTTTCTATGGCTATATATTTTTTTAAAAATAAGAGACTGCATTTTTTTTTCCCTGGTTATTGCTTTTGTCGTGTCGGAGTGTGTTTGTAAAATGTGCAAGTCACTATCATTTTATACACTACTGACCAACACTTTATTCAAAATTTCAAATGTAAATAAATATATAAATAATGTATCATACCTTGAAAACGTTAAACACTTCCATGTTTTTACAATTTCAACAATTAAAATAGTGATGTTGCGTGTGTGTGAGCTCTGCTTCATGTAAATTTTTGATTTACATAAAATCTGTCATACCTTTTTGCTGAATTTGTGCATAAAAACTGATATTTGACTGTCCTTTAGTTTATGCTCGGATTTACTTTACAGGTACTGAAAAGCACAACAAAAGAAAAACAGGTACATAAAAACACAAGTGGAGAGAAACCCTCAGAAGCTCAGTTCTTATTGCTCTAACACACTGGTGAGTGGGAGTATTGGTACAGCACAATACTGAAATGTGCAGGCCATTGTGGGGAACTCAGTTCTTGCGTTAAAGAACCCTTTTGGCCTGTATTCTAGAGTTGTATGAGTCGTCTATAGATGATCTGGTGATGGCTTTTCTTTTGTCCTTGGTTGCCTACATAAACTTCTCACCCGCCCACACACCTAGCATACACACTGACCCCTCACTCTTGGCCTCCCTGCAGAGTGGCATCTGAAGTTGGCTGACTTGTCCTGCTCTTGGACGTTGTCTTGCAGTTCTTCTCGCTCCCCAGTGCTGCTGAATTATTGAAACCTAAGGGTAGTGAGTGTTGCCGCTCTACCCGGTGTCAGTAAGTGCGCCAAGGTTGATTTCATGGTGGATCTTCCACTTTCTTGTCTTACCTCGTAAAAAATTCATCTCGGCTTTCCAAAAACGCCCTCTATTATTAAGCAGCTAAACATGACTAGCGTGCCATGCAGTGTGTGTGTGTGTGTGTGTGTGTGTAGTAGAGAGAGAGAGAAAATGCCTTCCTCGTGCCAACCAGGATCACCCTCTCAGGCCGGTGCCCTCAGGGAGGTATAAGACTCCGATGCTTTCAGGTAGATTGTACCTGGAAAGTGGTAGCAAGGAGATCGCAGTTCTAATCACAGTCGGAAGAAACGGACCCGCTCTGAGCCAAGGTCACATCTCAGGTGCTTACGAGAACATGCACTTTGTTTCGAGCGCCTACCGTTCGCCATAAATTCGTCTGAAAGTTGCATGAGCGCAAAGGTTTCAACATACCACACAGTCAACAGACTGGGTACCATGCTTGAGAAATGAATACAAATGCCCACCCTTAATTTACAAAATGTCTAAATTAAGGGTGGGCATCGGTTAGCATTTTTAATCACGATTAATCACGTTTTTCTGTGATTAATCGCAGTTAATCACATTGTTGTACACAGAATTAAATAATACATTCAAAAGTAGTGTATTGTGCACTGTTATGTTAAATGTATTGCTGTATGAACAAAAGTGCAATAACATTTGCTTTGTAAACACTTTAAACTATTAAGGAGCTTTTTAACAGCAGTGTTCCCTTTACCCTGTTACAGTTCAAATATTTCTGTAACTTGTAATCAAATCAAATATAAAACGAAAGCTGCAGGGCATTCATGTTTTATCTAGTTTCTTGTAGAAAAACAAGTTCCCTTCAGAGTCCAGAGCATGGGACCATTATAACAGCTGTAAAGGGGGACCAACTACAAATGATAGTCTTTGTATCTGAACGCAAGTTAATAAAGTCTCTGTTGGTGTAATTGTTAGGCGTCCCATTACTTTTGTCAATGTTATATGACCCCCGTGAAGACTAGCTGAGACGTGGAGCTGCGTGCACAAGCCCAAAAAAGCAACAAACTTTCAAATGAAAATGATTTTTTTTAAATCCGCGCTAATGGGCGATAAACTAATTGTAGGTGTTTAGTAAAGAATACGTCTGTCCAGGGTGTACCCCGTCTTCGCCAATAGCAGCTGGGATCGGCTCTTGAATCTGTGTATACAGGAGCAAATGGCTTTATATGGGAGGAAATGACCTTTTCTCATTGTGAACCTGGGGAGGTCTGGTTGTGGAGGCTGAATCTCTTTCAGTCTCTTTTTCTCCCATCAGACTTCAGAATAGGTCTATCCAAGGCTAGCTAGTGTGTTCGCTTAAAGAGAGGAAATGAGAAACTGTGTTTGTGTCTTTGCTATTAATGTATATATGTGTTGCATTCAGTGGTAAAGGTGAAGTGCATGTGCTTCTTTAAGTGATATGGAATAAAAAATGGAAGAAGTCGGTCATTGAGAGGGGCGAAGGCTAGTATATATTTCATATGAACCCGCAGCAGCTGGATCATATTAAAAATATATACATGGATATGTACAGCACTGAGCAACAGTCAGAGACCACCCTCTCATTTATTTAATTTCCATAATAACTGATATTCAGGCTTGGAGCTGCTGGTCATGAAATATAAATTCAGGGTTTCTGGAAGTGGGGAGACATCTTGTCAGAACTGCTCTGAGTAGATTTGGATCAATTTGTTTGAACTGCGCTCTCTTCCTCTCTGCGGCTTTTTGTTTTCTCTGGTGTTTTTCTTGGATTTTATTATCAAAAACTGAACAATGATGATGACCAGTTGAGCCCTGAGGCCCTGAGAAGACAAGGCTCCCAGGTCCAGGTTCCAGCCAGCAGTATAGTGTAGGTCTACACCATACACTATTGCACTGGTTGTCAATGCTATACTCATTTCTGAGCTCTTCTCACGGTTAAATCACTCCTCTACTCATTTCTGTGCTTCTTTCTCATTTCTGTGCTTCTTCTATTTTCCTATTTTTATTCTCTCTACTCAAATGAATTTCTAGTTAGTATTGCAAACTAAGCAAACTAAGCAAAAGCTGCTCTCATTAAATGCACCCTAACATTCAGGCAACTACTCACACACACCTCAGCTGCCTTACACATTTCTTTTCCATGTGCATCCTAAAAATCCTTTAAAAAGAAGAGAATACTGAGAGACTGGACAGACGTTACACCACTCACATCCAGTGTAAAGTTGAAGGAAAATGTTTCCAAAACAGGAGTTTTAAAACTATCCACCCAAATACTATCCACCCAATTACTATCCACACAATTGCTATCCACCCAATTACTATCCACACAATTACTATCCACCCAACTACTATTTACCCAATTACTATCCACACAATTACTATTCACCCAATTACTATTCACCCAATTACTATCCTCACAATTACTATTCACCCAATTACTATCCACACAATTACTATTCACACAATTACAATCCACACAATTACTATCCACACAATTACTATTCACCCAATTACTATCCACACAATTACTATTCACCCAATTACTATCCACACAATTACTATCCACACAATTACTATTCACACAATTACAATCCACACAATTACTATCCACACAATTACTATTCACCCAATTACTATCCACACAATTACTATTCACCCAATTACTATCCACACAATTACTATCCACACAATTACTATCCACCCAGTTACCATCCACCCAGTTACCATCCACATAATTACTATCCACACTATTACCATCCATTGCTAGTCTTTGACAGTAAAAGTTTTTGGACTGCTGGTTTAAATTACACATTTGTTGCACGGTAAGTCTTGACCCTATGGCCTATAGCCCTTCTCATTCAGGGCCTTAGAAGAATGTAAACAGCTAACCGATCTAAAAACAGTGCAATAAGTTCATTTCATGATAAAAAAGAGAAACCCTCTCTTAGACAGTTTCCCTCGGGAGATCTAACATAAAGGTAGATTGTGCCTGGAAAGAAGCAGCAAGGAGACCACAGCTGTAATCATTCCACTATAAAACACAATGTACTTAAAGTGTGCTTAATCCTACCTTAATTTACTCCTGAAAATACACCAAACCCCTTCAGTTGAATTAAGTGGTGGGCAATTTGTGAAACCGGACCCTTAATTTTACCTTAAAATTAGATTTAAGTAATGAGTGCGAAACCTCTTAATCTTAAATTTAAGGCCTGTAATTTAGGAGGTTCAAAGTAGAAAAAGAAACAGAAAATTTCAGTGGTTTTATCCCTTAATCAGCCTTAATCTATGCACTTTTCCCCTTTATGTTCACGAATTTCCTGTATGGGAAATTAAGGATAAATGTCCACTTTTTTCAGTTGGAAGTGACATGAGTGCGAATGTTTAGCATGTAGAAAAGTTTAACTTGTGGACATAGACAGAGATAGAGAGACCTGTTGTCATAAAAAAACAAATCCAAAAGAAAACTCTTAAATTTAAATGAGTTGATATGGACGTCTGTTTGTTTACTTGGGGAAACTTAGTTAAAACGAACATGGTCTTGTCGGGCTGTTCCTACCCTGGCTAGCTTTTCCTGTGTTTACAGTCTTCAAAGTGGCACATTTCAAAGCCACCAAGTAATCGAAAAACAGTTAGTGATACGGAACAGTCCTAAAATGTGTCTCTCCCTCTAAGGCGGTTGCCCTCACAGAGCAGAAAGGGGCATTTAGGTAGATTGTACCCGGAAGTAAGCAGCACGGAGAGCACAGCTCTTACCATTGTCTGAAGAAATGAACCCAGCCTGACCTAAGAGTTGTTTTCTCAGCTCTGCTCTACCTTCTATAACATAAATTATCCATAGCAAGATGTGGTCTCAGACTCTCTTTTTCTCAACACATTGAATGAAGCAGACTTTTATATTGGTTAGAACACGCTGTCCAAGGCTGTCCAAGGTACACAAAAAGAGAGAAAAGGAGAGATGTCTATCTCTTTGTTACTAATGTACGTTTGTGTTGCCTTTAATGGTCACAGCAAAGTGCATGTGTTTTTTTACCAGCATTAACTGAAAAATGGAAGACGACAGACTATGAGAATGCGAAGGCTAGTATATCTTTCCTATGATCCCAAAGAAGCTGCATAATTGGATCTGTACAGTACTGTGCAACGGCCAGAGACCACCCTTTATTTATTTAATTTTTCAGTCAAAGCAGTCTACAAGTTTACAAAAAATCAGGAAACCTAAACAATAAAGCAGGAATTTAGCCATTACACAAAAAATACTCTTTACACCGTTCTGTCACTTTAAGTGTCCCATTCTTCTAGTTTTAACACCAACCCAGTTGAAATCTGCTCACAAATCTCTCACAGATATTGCTCCCCTTCAAACAGACACTAACATTCACACGACTACCCACACACACCTCAGCTGCCTTACACATTTTTTCCATGTAAAACTCTTTTTTGAAAAAGAAGAGAGTACTGAGATCAGACAGAAAGTAAAGTGGTCCCACAGCGTGAAACTCTTTCTCTGCATTTAATCCATTCACCAAGTGAAGCAGGGGGCTGCCACCAACGAGGGGCACCAGGGAGCAGTGTGTAGGGATGGTACCTTACTCAAGATAACCTCAGTGGTAACACCAGCAGTCCTGGGATTCAAACCCACTAACCACTAGGCTGCCAGCTGCCCCTACTTGCATAGGGAAGTTAATGTCAATGTAAACATTTCCAAAAAAATAATTAAACGAATGATTAAACAAGAGAAGAGAATCCTAAAAAATTTGCAATATCTGGTAGACCACCAAAACTGACCCTACAGGTAAACAGCACTTAAAGCTGAAGAAGAAGAGAAAGACAAACTGCACTCTCACTTCAGATCTGGAAAAAATCTGTGTTTCCAAACACAGAGAGAAGACAGTCCAATGTGGAACTGAAAGGATGTGCACCTGTTCAAGAAGCTCTTCCTGAGCACATGAAACAGACAAAACGTGTAAATGTAAGAAGCAGGACATCCAGCCACCCAGGACCGAACTTTGGAGGTGTTTATTATAATGTATAATTATAATATCTAATTTATTATTATAATAAGAAACAGATTTATTTGTGAAATTGTGAAAAAAAAAATTGTGATGTGGTAAATAATGCCTAATATGCGTATTTTTAGTCTAAGCCCTAAATATGATCCCAAAACACATTAATTTCATTGTTAACTAATTTTAATACACAATTTACATATAAACCCCTATATGGACTGTACAGTTTACACTGTTTACACAGTTTACACAGCTGTCTCCCTGTAAAATACCGATGTTACCCCTGTATAGACTGTACCGTAATTCAGGCACATGCATTTTCTTTGGTATGCACTGTGGTTTTCTTTGGTACAAGCAGGTAAATACAGTAATAAATTCATTCAATTTACATTAATAAAAATACAGGGCTTCAAGACAAACAAAACAAAAGTTCCGTGACTTCGCTGGAGAACGTTGTATTCTTAATAATGATTCTTACTACTAGTACTACTACTAATAATATTACTAATAATAATATCCAGGCACCCTGTGGTGGGCTGGTGTCCCACCCAAGGTGAGTCCCTCCCTCACCCGTAGACCCCGGGATAGGCTCCAGGTACACACAACTTAACTAAGCGGTTACACAAAATGAAAGAAAAATAAACATAGTCGGTCCTCCAGAACGGCTACCGCACAGCATGTCAACGCAATAGCAGCATTTTCTTTGGTGTTCTGTAATGTCCTTCAGATGGGCTAAAACCAACTGCGTAATACACTGGAAAAACCATTACATCCAGTACAAACCCGGCCCCCAAAAAACTGTATACAGTCAAGTATACTTTTGGTCCTCTGCATATGGCCATACATTTTCATTGACATCACAATTAAAATGATCTCTTGCAATAAACTGAGGGAAGAAAAATTGTTGCTTGATCCAGCTCTGGACGTCCTCCATATGGATGTCCATACAACCAGTAGCCACTGTGTCTAAAAGCGACATCTGATCTGTGGGCAATGGTCAGAGACCTTCCACCTCCATGCAGAAGAAAATTCTTCTGTAGGGTTGAGGAATGCAGAGTATGGAGGCAGGAATAATGACATAATCCAGGGATGGGCAGTAAACCACTCTGGGACTTGGCAGGAATGATGAAATACAGTAAACCCCCAGTTTAATGCGGATCAGCGGATTCAGTTCATCACAGACTTTTTCTGAGAACCGAACTAATAAATGTTCTCTGAAGCCCTCGCACTAACGCAGAAACTGCAGATATCCTCCCCTTTTTTTGTAAATTAAATATATATTTTTAATTTAATAAAAAAAATATTAAAAACATTCATGCGAAGCACCGCATCCAAACATAAACAACCAGACACCACACACATCACACACAAAAAAGGGCATCACAGCCTTTTTTGTGTCGATATATAATTTTTCATGCATTTTAGCGCTAAATTCTTAAGAAAAATTATAATTTAAATTTGTAACAGAAATATTAATGTACATTCAGCCACATTTCCATATAAATGTAACTATAAATATTTTGGTCCTGTGAACAGAAAGAAAGAACTCAGAGGCAGGAGGTTTGAAAGTAGCCAATCCGAGAGCGTTATTTATTTCTCCTTGCTGCTGATTGGCTGCTGCCCTTTGACGCAGCTACTGTCCAGAATTTTCCCTGTGGAGCGTCTCGAGTTTTCTCCTGTTTTTCGTTTTGTTCTTCTAAAAGCCCTGAATTTTTATTACTGTTAATTAAATGAATTTATTTCTGTATTTACTGCTTATACCAAAGAAAATGTGCTGCATGAATTACAGTCCAGTCTGTACAGTCTATATTTACATTCTAGCACTGCTACCTTTACATTTTCTTTAAGGGTAATGAGTTTAAAATGAAAAAGTGTTTTGGGAGAATATTTTGGGCATTTTTACTTTAAAAATAGGCATTTTTAGACTTTTTTTTACCACTTCACAACAACACAGTTCTTCACTATACATGGGTGTTTCCTGTATTGGTAAATTCTGCCTCTCTCTCTTCCTCTCTCTCTCTTTCTCTCTTGCTTGTGAACGTTTTTCACACAGTTCATCCAGAAAAACAATAAGGTGTGCTGTATTGCATGAGCCAGTGATGCCTCCTGCAGCTGCAGTCTGTCAGTAGATATTACTGCACACAGAGTAATGTCAGCCCCCCTCAGCCTGGAACATCTGCAGTTACCCTCTTCCCACATTTCTTCCACACCGACGTCTCCTTCCTCTGCCTCTTGCTACGTCCATTTTCCTCACACTACTAGGTTAGGAAAGCAAAAGGCAATAGAAAATTTGCTATAAATTGGTCATGTTTACAAAACAGTAAACACAGTCTTTCACAGTCTTGCTTACTGAAATTCAATCAAAATTTCATACTTACATCTAAAGTGATTTCAGTTTTGTTAGCTTCTGAACTGAAAGTTCATTGTTTTGAATTAAGTACCGAAATGTCTGCAAAATGTTGCGGATGGTAAACATAGTCTGGAACATGTTTTCATATTGTTTGAAAGCAATGAAAAGTATTAGTTATGGTGAATGTGTGAAGGGTTTTGAAAAAACGTGGACATGGTGTCATGCTGTGGTGTGTTCACACGTGACTATAAGGGTTAATAAATAAATACGTTTAAAAAAAAATATTGTAAAAAACTGTAAATGCAAAAGTTATTTTTTCATGGAGCCCATAAGACCTAAAGCACCAGAATATGTGTATTTTTGCCATTATATTTTTTACACAATTTGAAAACACTGATATACATCATTTAAAATTGGATAAATGTGACAAAACCATTCTGCAGAATAGAAAGTGTCCAAAATTATACTAACATACTGTACAAGTAAGGAACACACTATGCTGGAACTGTGTGTGTGTGTTTGTGTGTGTTATTTGTATGTGTGTTTGTATATGAGTGTGTATGTGTGTGTATGTGGGTGTGTGTGATTGTTTGTGTTTGTGTGTATTAGTATGTGTGTGTGTGTGTGTGTGTGTGTGTGTGTGTGTGTGTGTGTGTGTGTGTGTGTGTCTGCCTGCGTCTCCTGTGCTAGCAGTTTAACTGACTTGACTGTGAAAGATCTCACTAAGTATGTTTGCTTCCGCACTGCTAGGGGCACTCAACATGTGTGTGTGTGTGTGTGTGTGTGTGTGTGTGTGTGTGGGAGGGGGTTGGGGGGTGGCTGGGTGGCAGACAGTGTCAGTGTCTTTATGCTTGGGGAGAGGACTTGCTGAATACTGCATTAGCCAGCTGCCATGCTCACACACAGGAGGTGCTGGTTGAGTGATCTGTAGGCTCTTCCTCTCTCTCTCTCTCTCTCTCTCTCTCTCTCTCTCTCTCTCTCTCTCTCTCTCTCTCTCTCTCTCTCTCTC
>JBBJLR010000087.1:11599879-11616609 GCA_037577145.1 Brachypetersius gabonensis
CACACACATACATACACATACACACACACACACACACACACACACACACACACACACACACACACACACACACACACCCACATACACACACATACACACACACACACACATAAACACACATACACACACACATATACACATACTCACACACACACACAGACACAAAAATACACAAACACTCACACACACATACACACAGACAGACAGACACACACACACACACACACACACTCACACATAAACACACACACATACACACACACATACACATACTCACACACACTCACACAGACACAAAAATACACAAACACTCACACACACACACATACACATACTCACACATACATACACACACACACACACACACACACTCACATGCACACACACACATACACATACACACACTCACACTCACACTTATGTGTCATTGTGTGATGTGTGTATTATATAATTTGTCCATATATGCATTATATAAATGCCCTGTTCATACTTGAAATAAATAAATAAATTTACCCCTCTATTATAGCACTATAACACAGAACTGTCTTCTCTTATAAGCTTCTATATGACTTGAGAAAACTCTATATGAGTTTTTTCCACAGTTCCTTAATGCAGAAGCTCTCCAGTGCAGACCTTGCAGAGTTCAGGTGTGCTTTACATAGTTGTCCTACTGTAAGATCCAGTCAACCAAGAAACAGTCAGATGCTTCTTTTAATCACCAGGTATTTCCTGGAATCCTTAATGCCATGCATAGAAACAATCCTGCAGGAGCCTGCAGGGAGGATCGAGGAGCTCAGTTTTGGTTCTTCTGACCACAGTTCCCAATTGAGGTTCCAGTGGCTCCCAGTTGAAGTTCCAGTGGCGCCTGGCGTGTTTTTCTGGAACACCTTCCAAGCAGTTTCTTGACATCTTATAGTGGATTTGGAGACATGGTGACTCCAAGATGCTACCAGACTCTGTGATTCTGAACCTGTGGTCTTTGGAGAATTTTTTATTCTCTGACCATCTTCCTCAAACTGGCTGCTGAGAAAACAGTCTTCTTCAGTCCCTTTCAAAATGAGCCGTTTAAGGGCTCTGTCACTTTTATGTAAATAAGCTGTTGCTGGCCACGCTCCACCCATCCTTTGCTTGCACTGCATGTTTTACGACACGTGAAAAAGGCAGAAAACAGAGGTGCGATCCAACGCTATATGTTCAACCCTGGGTCGGACCCAGAGTAAGATGAACACAACACTTCATGAGCGACTTGCCTCTGCCTGTAGACACAGCGTTCGGCTTTTCTGTGCTCGTAAAAAAACATCAGACAAAAATGGTGGATCTACAACTAACCTAGCGGGTGGGGGCTTGACAGATGAGGGGTGGTTCTATGCAAATTTCCACATTATGACATCACAATAAGTCATATAAGCAATTTTGACACCAAAATTGACACCAAAATCTTTCAACTGACTCGCAGAATATAGGTGTATTTTTTTAAGAGCTTGGGGTGTTTATAGGAACAGTAGAGACACAAATGGAAATACAAGATGATGCAAAAAGTGAGTTAAATACTGCATGGGCTCATACTTCATTTCCTTCATTTCTTGGCCTGCCAAAAATTGTGGCATATGTACTATTGTGCTGTTTTTCACAGATTCTTGCTTTATTCTCAGAGAATTGTTTTCTATTTTCAATATAATAGTGAGATAACTGATGAAGTGAATTTTCACATGTGTGTGTGTGTGTGTGTGTGTGTGTGTTTGTGTGTGTGCGTGTGTAGGTGTGTATGTGTTAACCTGACCTGACCATAACCTCAGTAACCGAGATGAAGTGGTTTTGCCCTTTCAGTTTTAAAAATCAAGCATTTTAAAAAGGCACTTTAAAAAGCCAGGATCCTTTTCTTGGTCTTGACATTATAGGTCAGCGTTTCTCAGGTTTTTCATGAAGTCAAGATATTTTTGTCTTGAATGCACATGTAGGACCACACAACATATACTTGTGCTCAAGTGTGCATCTACAAATCCAGTGACCCACTGGATCAGCCTCCAAATGCATTCAAATGCATCTTTGGTATTTCTGAATACTAGGGATGCACAATGCTGGCGGTAATACAGTTTGGTTTTTATAAATTTTTATAAATCTTTTTAAATTAAAAAGCCTTTTTTCTCAGCGTGTAATGTGACCTTAGAATAAACAAACAAGAGGACAGTAAAAAGTATCAGGATAAATAAGCAGTTGCTATTTTGCGAGTTGGTAATTAGAAAGCAAGCCTCCAGCCATCGCTTGGCTTGGATTTGTGAAACTCCATCAGCAGCTCCTGATTTTATTTAATGAATCACTTATTCAGTCAAACCAGGTTTCTGATGGAAACTACAAGTAATGCTGGACTTCCACAAGGAACACATTAATATACAGTTCATCAAATCATGATAGTTTAGGTTCTGCTTCTGATAAATATAGCCTGAAAGATGCTACTGAAGTTGTTTATCCCAGCTTCGTCATCATCAGTGAAATCAATACATACTTCATTTAATATACTTATGTAATTATTATTGATTGTAATGCCACCATCAGATATATCCATGCATAAAAGTGAAGGTGCCCATAAAGAGTTCTTGGCAATTTTGGTTCCCTTAAGAACTGTATAGGTGGGTTTTTTGGTCTGTTTTTGTAAATAAAATATGTAAGTACAAATAACGAAATTTGCTCGAAGACACCTTTATCTTATGAATGTGAAAATCCAAACATAGATCACTTTTTCAGTGATTTTCCAGTAATGGCAATAAGCAGCAAGGAAAAATGAATAGCGTTCTCGGATTGGCTACTTTCAAACCTCCCGCCTCTGAGTACAGTGGTATTTCACCATCCCAGGATGTGCTTTCTTTGTGTTTCTCTCCACAGGACCAAAACATTTATAGTTATTTTTTATATGTAAGTGTAGCTGAATTTACATTAATATGTATGTTACAAAATTAGTACATTATATGTCTTAATAATCTTAATAATAATAATCCCCTTGTCCTCGTGCTGGTTGTTTATGTTTGGGCGCGGTGCTTAACAATCCAGAACAAGGACGGAAGATATCTGCAGTTTTTGCGTTAGTGAGGGGATTTCAGCCCACAATTATTAGTTCAATTCTCAGAAAATATCTGCGCTGGACTGAAACCGCGACTGTTGAACTGCATTAAAGTGGGGGGTTTCTGTACACGCATTTCAGACAGTTGTAAAGTTTACCCCAGACAGGTGGCCAGTCTATCAGAGGGTAGGCACACAGATAAACACATTTAGCTCAAGGGGGACTTTTCCTGACTTGCATGTCTTAAGAAAAGGGAGTTCCCACCAGAAACCCTGTACCACCAGGCCACACTAGAATAAATGCTAATAAGTGTAAATACTGTAAAAAAGTACATAAAAATATGACAAGTGTTCTGTTTTTGTAAAAAAGCTATGAATATCTTAGTTTGAAGAATACACAACAATCCAGGCTTGGTTCCTGTCTTCCCGACACACATCAAAAAACAATGCATTATTTATTTGTATTGTTTGTGCTTAGAGATCACTACGTGTGTAAAACAGCAAATCCATTTGATGTGTATTATCTTTCTTCGAAGCTTATTGCCACGAGTGAAACCTGGAGAAATTTGTCAGCGTGAAGAAAGGTTTGGTATTGTTTCTCTGTGCTGCGTTCTCTCCAGCACCTGCTAAATCCACACAATCACAGCTCCATATGCTTCATAATCCCTCCAACTCTCTTTGCAACATCAGTCTCTCTCTCCCTCTGTCCCTCTGTCGTCCATGAGAGAAGTGACCCAAATACCCCGCGATTTGACCAGCTGTTCAATCTCGAACACACGTCCTTATCCCTCACCCGAAATCCACCCGCCCAGCTGCAAACAGACAGGTTTTCAAACACAACATATGCACACACACACAAATACATACACATATGCAATCATGCAAGCCCACACGTAAACACATACAGCCAAGGAATCTCCACCTGCTCAGGCTGGATTCAGGAGCAAGCGATGGGTGATTATGTTCAAAAATATTTGCGCTGAAATCACTTCAGAGCCAGAGCAATGCAAATACTCCTGCACAGCCATTTAGAATGTGCAGTGCGTCAACAGCCATTTGTCACCAGTACTGTTTACGTCAATGACTTTTTATGACTTTGACTTATGTTCTGTTACATTAAGCACCACATCTCAGCGAACGCCATTTCGCTCAGATGGGAAATGTCACAGAGTCGCTCTGGCCCATTTCTCTTAATCTCCCTCAAAGTGCTCTCATACTGCAGAATGACTGGTGGATCCTGCTCAAGGTATAGGCAGATTAGTCTAGCTGTTCACTCGAGTTGTGACTGCGCGTAATTGGTTTAGATCTGTTTGGGCATGTGATTTAATAAGCATATGCTACATGTGGCATTTCATTTTTTTTGCAAGAGCATCAGAGAGGTCTTGGGTGACTTTGCATATTAATTCAAACTTGTTTCTGTTTCTCTGTCCTTTCCCTAGGGGAACAAACTGGGCCTACTCTGACTTCTCTGAAATTGACCAGGAATTCTGGGGTCTGTGAAGAAGCTGACTAAAGAAGGAGGGTGGTGCTTCCCAAAAAAGAGGACAAAAGGAAGCCACGGGAATCATGGCTCATGAAGGCGTGACTGAGCTTCGTGATTTGCTCTTCCTTCTCCTACTGTGCTTCACACTAGTGGTTGAGATACTGGAATGTGCCGCAGCTACTTCGCAGGGATTGGACGGTGAGGGGGATGTTGTGTGCCCTTCTGTGTGCCGCTGTGATGAGGACTTTATCTATTGTAACGACCGTGGGCTCAGTGCCATCCCGCCCCTGCCCCCGTCTGCCACTGTTCTTTATCTTCAAAACAATCACATAGATAACGCAGGACTGCCCACCTCCTTGGAGCACCTGAGCACAGTGCGAGTTATATATCTTTATGATAATGAGCTGGACGATTTTCCCATGCACCTACCCCCATCACTAAGGGAACTACATCTCCAGGACAACAACATCCGAGTGCTGCCCCGAGCTGCATTGGCCAGGCTGCCTCAGCTCGAGAAACTGCACCTGGATGACAATTCAGTGTCCACTGTTAGTATAGAAGATCAAGCCTTTGCTGACAACCCTCGCCTTCGTCTGCTCTTCCTCTCCCGAAACCACCTTTCTAGCATACCGTCAGGGCTTCCGGCCTCACTGGAGGAGCTTCGTTTAGATGACAACCGAATCTCAACGATTCCTACGCATGCATTCCGTGGATTGTCTTCTCTTCGCCGTCTTGTATTAGATGGGAACCTGCTGGCCAATCAGCGCATCGCGGACGACACCTTCTCGCGCCTTTCGAACCTCACCGAGCTGTCATTGGTGCGTAATTCCCTTCAGACTCCACCTCTCAATTTACCCAGTGCACACCTGCAAAGACTGTCTCTTCAGGACAATGCCATGATCCACATGCCGCGGGGCTCTTTAGATGGGATGCGTAGGCTTCAAAGACTGGATCTTTCTGGGAACAACTTGACCACACTTCCTCGAGGCTTATTTCGCGACTTGGAGAATCTGGGGCAGCTGCTTGTGCGTGGTAACCCTTGGCACTGCGGATGCAACTTACGCTGGCTGTATGACTGGCTGGAAGCCAAGGGGAACACCATTACAGTGCGAGGACTCACCTGCCAAACACCGGAGCGTGTGCGAGACATGCCACTTAGGGAACTTACGAGCCAGATGGACGACTGTGAATTAACAGCTGCAGCTGGTGGAGGAGTAGGTGGTGGGGGTTCGACAGGTGGAGGAAGTGCAGGTAGCAACAGAGTGAGTGGAACAGGAGTTGCAGCCAGCTCCACCACACTTTCCCCTCCACAAGGTTCCCTGTTTACTCTGCGGTCCAAACGTCCAGGTCTGGGGCTTCCAGACTCAGGCATGGACTACAAACTTGGCAGCAGTGGTGTGGGAAAAAACTTGGCCCTGAATGTGAAACCTTTATCCCACGATAGCATTAGGGTTACATGGAGTGTGGCTCAACCGTCTTCTTCATTCAGACTCAGTTGGCTTCGTTTAGGGACTAGTGCTGCCATGGGCTCCATCACAGAGACACTGGTGAGGGGCGACCGCAGAGAGTATCTCCTTACTGCCCTCCAGCCAGCGTCTAGCTACATCATCTGCATGGTGCCGCTAGTCTCTGGCAGTGGGAACAAAGGCAGTGTGTCTGGCGGGGACACAGACTCAGATGAGGCTCCAGTGTGTGCCAAGGCAGAGACATCTGACCCCAACCTGTCTGAGGTAGACCAGGGGGAGGATAAAGGCTCCGAACAGATCACTTCACTCCCACTTGCTGGGATCATTGGTGGAGCCACTGCCATAGTTTCCCTCGCATTTATATTTGGCATATTCTGTTGGTACGGGCATCGTGCAGGACGTATGTCTTCTAGGGAACACTACAGCCGCGGTAGCTCACGCAAGAGCAAGCACTATGATGATTACATTGAGTCGGGCACTAAGAAAGATACCACTATTTTGGAGATCCGAGGACCTGGGTTCCAGATGACACAGATGGCAGCCAGAGAGCCCTTGCAGCCCAAGCCAATACGAGAAGATTACATCATACACACAATCTTCCCCTCTAATGGCACGGGTCTGTACAAACCACCCAATCATACGACCAATTCAGGCTACGGGACGAACCGCGGCTACCGAGAAGGAGGTATCCCAGATATAGACTACTCCTACACGTGATAGGCCTAATTTAGCGAACACTGTTAGGAATCATGTACTGGATAGATGCACAGTTTTTTAATCAGTGTGGGGTCTGCAGCACCCCTTTGTGCCTTCTGGTCTCCATTCCAACCTAGCCTGCTGTTCATGGCACTGAGGAAGCTCTTAATTGGCCCAGACGCCTGCTAGGAAACAGCTTTCTGTGTCTGGTGCCAAGAGTCGACCACACCATTTCAGGTGGTGATACCAACTGCTATTTTCACTCCCCCAGTGTGCAGCACACAAATGTATTTAACACACAGAGTTCTTATTAACATTATTAGCTCAGATCATATAAAATCTTGATATGTGGCACTTCTTTGGGGAAAAAAAAGCTACAGAAAACAACACCTGGATGTAAACCTTGAACTATTATGGCTCTGATTAACAGATTCACAGCAGTGCTCCTCACTTGAAACTGTGCATTCTTAGTGTGAGGAACCCATTCCTGGCCAGAGTGGCCCGAAAAGAGAACAGAGTATCACTGTGGACGAGGATACTCAGAGATTGTTGCCGGATGTCTTGGCAAGTGCTGTTTTTCTGGGACGCAAAAGGCCCGTGGAGGAAAAATTGGGATGGAAAATTTTAAAACCTTATTTTCATAGGAGACCACTGACTTTGGACCTGGTGTTTCCTTAGGATGGGATTAAGAATATGTGAAGCTACAAACTTTGATCATGAATGGTGATGCGTCTATAGTTTCAAACGCCTCAAAAATGATCTTGACATGCCAGCAAGTTGCCTGACAGAAAAAAAAAATGTAGTGTATTGCGGAAAGCATTATGCTACCTGATTCTTTTAAACATGGACCTGACTCTGGTCACTGGACCAGGTTTAACTAGACTGACTGACTCTTTCATTCTTAAAAAATTGCAACACTGCATTATTATATATATTGAATACAGGCTAGGTGTGTAGATACTTGGATACAACACAGACTTTTTGGACTTGTGAAAGTATAAACATTCTGTGCTCCAAATTTGTTATGGATTTTCTTTCTTGTTTGTCAATTTATTTATCCCACATTGCTGTATTTTTTATCGGTTGACATTTGTTCTGTGTTTTAAAGGATTTTGTTTAGGTACAACTGAGTCAGTCCTGCTGCTGGTGATATTAAAAACACTGTGGTTTTGCCTAGTCCCATAACTGATGTAATGATGTAGAGGGTTATTTTGTCTCGCATGAGTTGTGATTAGTATGAGGCCTCCACCTGAGCAGTCAGTTCTCAAACTGCACCTTCCTGCCGTTCTGTCAGCTCATTTCAGATTGAACCAGCGTGACTCTTTCCCTATATTCTTGCAAAAGAGATGCGAGGGAAACAAGAAGTAGCATTAGCCCTGTTCGGATTGGATTAGTTCATCAGGGGGACATTTGTAATACATACAAGTACACATCTCCTCCCGTGATAAAACTCTCATACCTAGATATTAATATATTTGATGTGCGAGTTTCTAGTGGGTTGTATTTTTTTATGAACCTGGATGTTTGCTAGTCGCAGTTTTAGAAATCTAAAAGTTGATGATTTTGTGCATATGTGAATATAAAATAATAATGCCTTACACTTGTAGCTGCTGTTCTAATCCCCTTTAATCTTACTTTTCTGACTGAATTCATTTTCTGTCTCCTCTAAAGCTGCTTCTGCTTCTTCTAACGCTTTTCCAGTGTCAGTAGGATTGAAAGGTTTTACCACTCTGTCCAAACTAGTGGATGAAAACCATTGTTTTGCATCCACTCTTTTGCAATTTGGCAAGTGTATAATATGGATACATGTGCTAGTAGACTAAATACAGCAAGTAGCAACGGTCAAAAACTTTCCAGCGTGAGGCAACATGTGTTTGGAAAGCGACAGAGATGTGTATTGGAACGGGAAGGAAATGATAAATCTTTTGCAGTGTAATTTCCCTCAGGATAGAACATGAAAATGAATAAACAAATTAATGAATTATTCCATCTGAATGGGGCTAATGACAGTATCCCCACTAAAGCTGTACGATACCTCGCCCAAACCCATCAGCTAAATGCCGTAAACGTGAATGTAACAGCATACCCCCCCCCAAAACAGTATTTTGCCTAGATTAAGAACCAACTTTCCTGATCTAAGGTAAGTTCTGCTGTGAACCTTATCCTGTTTTGAAGGAATGTGCGAAGGGAAGCTGATTCTTACACAACACAAAGGAGTGCTTTTAACTGAAATAGCTTCACCTTGCCAGTTGCTGGAAATTGAGTTCGCGAACATGGCAAATTGGCAAGAGGAATTGGGGTGAACACCTTCGGCATTACACTCTATAGCCCACCTGAGACTCGTAACACGAGTGTAGTAGATAGGACTGCAGCGTCGTCTCCTGCTTATCAACTGTATCTGCTCTGCTTTAGCTGTGAGAGTGAGAGACTGAGGTGGACAGTTAACTGAACCAGAACACTGTGGACCAACACTGTATGAACAGAAGGCACATACATGTTGCATGGATCTCAAAGACAACGTCCCTGTTTATGTTTCGTGATCTTTTCTTCATTGGGGGAGGCAATGCATGAAAGTGGTGGTGGTGTTGGGGTGTGGGGGTGGGGGGGTTAGTGTGCCATTAGATCTTATATATGCCCATTACAGGGTGTCCTCAAGTTACAACAGTCTTGAAATACGATGTTTCGAGCTTACGCCGCTCACTCCCTATCCCACTCGGCTTACATCGTACTTACGGACTTCGTGAATACACAGTAACGTCTGAGTGAGGGAGTTTCCCTTTTCCTTTATCTGTGGCTTAGTTGTGTTTTTATGATTTTACTGTGTTACAATCAGTAAGTGACTCAGACTAGGGTGTGTTTCGACTTACACCAAAATTCGGGTTACATCACTGTCGAAGGAGCGGATCTGAGGCGTAACTCAAGAACTCCCTGTATATCTTCTGGGACTCAGAGAGTTGTAGATGAGGAAGAAGAAGAAGGAGGATGGTGTTCATCCATGCATACGACTGTTGATCATCCCTTTTGTATCTGCCACCACATTAATTCCACTTTTCCTCCATCCCTGTCCCTCATTTTCTTGACCTCTCATCCCCTCATGTCCTTTCCCCTCTCCTCATCTCCTCTTTCTTTTCTCTTCTCTCCTCTCTTCCCCCACCCTCCCCGAACCACTGTTTGCTACCTCTTCGTTTGAAAGATAGAAGCAAATTGAGCTTGCCTGTCAGTTTTTTCTGGCATGCTTTGGTGATTGTGTTTGACAGTACAACTTACTGGAACGGCATCTCTTCTCTTCTTTTTTTTATTTCGCCTCCCTTATGAGTGCCTATCAAACACAGACCCTGGATTTTTACTGACATGATCTGGCTATTTTTGAGTCCCTTTTTTGTCGGTTTGTTTCATGTCTTTTCACCGGCGCAGTCAGATCCGCTTCTGTCGAGATTTTCGGTGGCGACCGCAACTGCTAATGGCACCCGGATGTCCCACCCGGCGTGCTCTTGTGAAGAAAAGGGTGCCCGAGATTTTTTTAACGATTGTGTAGTAAAAATCCACTTGGCCCTTGCTGGAGTACAAAAGAAAGAAAGTAGCAAGGCTTGTTATGGCGTCTCCACATGTGAGAGTGGTACCCGAAGCGTGGGCTTTGGTTCAGACTGTATCCTTATCGCACAGGGCCCAGCTTGCACATGAAGAAAGCGCGTTCGCATGTTGCGTCTTTCTCATGTTTGAAAAGCCTCTTTGATGCATTACCATCATTTTCCTTTGACTTTGTGGAAAGTGGGACAAGGGTGTGTGCATGTAGGTGTGTGTGTTTTGTGAATGCGTGTGAGGAGTTTGTGTGCTCTCGAGGATTTTAGAGTAGGGGTGCATTTGGATGGCATTTCTGGGCTAGCAATAGTAACTGATATTTAACCTCTTGTTGAAAGAGATACCAACACTAATTCTTAAAGGACTGTAAACCACATATGAAGCACCAGAGTTTAAAGCCCCAGGGATACATAAATGCAGGTTTCCTGTCCATTTGAGTTCATACTACTTTGGTGGGCCCACAGAAAATGTATACAGTAATCCCCTGCTTTATGCCGGGGTTACGTTCCAAGAGCACCCACATTTAGTGAAACAACGAGTCCTTGTATTTTGGTAAAAAAAAAAAATGTCTAAAATGCCTATTTTTAAAGTGTAAACCCTAAATATGCCCCCAAATCTGCTCCCAGAACACTTTAACTTCATGTTAATCTCAGTTTAATGCATTACCCTTAAAGCAAATTTAAAGGCAAATAATCAGAATCCAAAAACTTTATTGCTTAAAAAAACCATTAGTATTAGCGGTTAGCATTAGCAGTGTGCAGCGAGCGAAAACAAAGACTTGTACACAAAAGAAATGCTGAAATAACTCTCTTTACCCACATGTTTAGACAGGGCACAGCTTACTAATACTAAATAAACTGAGATAACTGTTGAAAATTTGTGGGGAAAAGTTTAAAACACTAAAATACGAGGACAAGACACGGAGCAGTCATGCTACATGCTGCAGCAGCTTCTTCTTCTTCTTCTTTTTATGGCGGTTGACAACTTTTCAGTGTATTACCGCCACCACTGGACTGGTGGCAGTAATACAGTTCGGTTCTCAGAAAAAATTTCCATGTTAGACTGAATCCGCGAATGCTGATCCGCGTAAAACTGAGGGGTTACTGTATACAGAAATTGAATTTTACACTGTGTGCTGTGGTGTGTTCATGCGAGACTATAAAGGGCCACCTTACTTTACTTTATTGTTTCCATGCTCAAATACATTTGATTCAACTCATTTGATAATTGCCAGGTTAAGGGAGTGTGTTTGAATAAGGGAAACTGTGTTGGACACTGGCCCTGCAGGGGGTCCTGCTGTGCACTGCTACCCTATGTTCTGTGTTTAATTCAGAAAAACTCCCTTTCCTGTCATCTGTCAGTTCATTTGCTCAACCAGCCATATTTAATATTCCCTAGATGCACATCAAGCAGTAAATTAGAATGTAAAGACAGCACTATACATATACTGAATACCGTTTTCCTGGGTTATGGGCACAGCAGGGAAAGTCTATAGCACAACATGCTTATATAGAGCATGTTTAACACATTTATGCATGCTTTGCTCACTCAATTGTGAGCAAGGACTGTGGGCTGTGGGCTGTGGGCTCACAGATCACAGGTGCTCACAGAATATTAGGATCAGTTCTCATTTTTTCTCTTTCAGATTTTCCTCTGTAATATAAAGCCATGGGAAAAAAATAAGAGACCACTTTTAACTTTTTCTGTTCACTGTTTATACAATTTGCATCAGTGTGTGTGAGTGTGTGTAAAAAGCTCAGGTGTCTATTCTTTTCTGAACTATTGCACTCTGTGTGTGTGTGTGTGTGTGTGTGTGTGTGTGTATGTGTGTGTGTGTGTGTGTGTATGTGTGTGTGTGTGTGTGTGTGTGTGTGTGTGTGTGTGTGTGTGTGTGTGTGTGTGTGTGTGTAGAGAAACTTTTCTATAGTCTGTATTCCAGCAGCTTCACTCCTGATGGCTGAAACAGAGGCACACACAGTTGTAAAATAATGTAAGAGTGTAGTTTATGTAGTTTAAATGACGGTCTCATTTTTTTCCACAGCTGTATATTTTAACATCATACAGACATTTTTACCATTTTGCACCATGTTCCCTGTGTCTAAAGCACTGAGCACTGATTGCACTGAGTGTACATATCCTTGATGTGATGTGCTGTTATTGAAAATGTTTACATACATTAGTAGTCAAAAAGGGCTCAGATGCCTTGTTTTATGTTCATCCTGTCCATTCACTTAAAGGTGCTTTGGTGCTTCTTGAAGTTCTAGAGCAGCGGTATATAGTTAAACCTGACAGGGTGCATCTAATTTAACCGGCACAGCTTTGATAGTCGTTACGGTGGCGGTTTTGCGGCCGAGGAAACCCACTGAATGCAAGTCTGATTGAATGGAATTAGACTGCATACCTTATTATGAAGGAAGTTCATTCAAAGCTTTCTAAATGATACAGATGTATCTGCTTGACTTGTTAAGTAAATTCTTAGCCGTTCAAGGCCTTATACTCGTTTACCTGCATTTCCTCTTCACATATAACGGCGCAAAAGGCACTTCCAGAGTTGTCTCATCTTTTAGCATTTTTATTAGTCATTACTTTTCTTGGGGAGTGTCATATAAAATGACCAAACCAACAGTTGTAGTGCAGTTTTCCACACATATTACATTAGTGTATGGATTGGTGCACTCATAATACACTTGTGCTGATGCCACTGGTAAAAACATCTTTTTAGGTTATTTGTGTCACTAGTAAACTAAAGAAAAAGCCCAGAATGAATTACACATATTCTAACAAGACAATATTATAAAAGATGCCCCACATGCACTATTTAAAGCCCATTGAGATCTTGTAGGGATGCTCGCTGCAAGATGTTTGGACTAGGGTTGTCAATAAAATCAATTCTCAGAGACTAATCGATACAAAAATTTAGTATCGAGTGCGGTGTTAATGAACACTGGTATGGAAATCGCCGGCAGAAAACAACAATTTTCAGCAGGCATTGCAGTGGGCAGCCCCTCCCCACGGCTACCTGGAGGACCCGGTGTTTACAGCCCTGTAACTCAGCCGGGGAACAACCTAGTACCGTGAAATTTTACACAAACCCACAGCTCCCCCAGACCTATCGAACGTGGCCGGTGGCAAAGCTCTCCTCCCCCTAGTATCGAAAATAGTATCAAGGATCGAGTACCATCCTTAGTATCGGTATCGAGTTTGAAATATCAGTATCATGACAAGCCTAGCTTGGACAGAAGAAGAATGTGCCAGTTTTTTTAATGGCCGTATACACAACCTCACCCGGCTTTGTCATACTTTCTTCAAGGTTTTGTTTTAAAGAACATTCTTAGCTGCGCTCTATAGACAGTGATTTTCCTGTGGATTGTTCTGAACATATTTCCCAATGAAGCCCCTGAAGAGATCTATATCATTTTTAAATAGTGTCTTAATTTCACTGTTGCATCTTGTTGATCAGTTCATCATTTCTTTGTTTTCTTTTCTAAGGAAGCACTATAAACACACAAGAGACGCAGAGCCAGTACAGTCTGTGCTGTGTTTAATGTTTTATAAACCATTTTACAATCTCGGTGCAGGCGTTTTAAGTTAGAAGGCACAAATAAAGCACAAAAGGACAATATGAGATAAAATCACAGACTTGTTTTGATTTTGGTGCTTTTAAACAGGCTTCACCTAAGAGCATCACAGCAACAAGGTCATTTAGAGGAAGCAATTATCGTTGAAAATACGTCAAACATTTAAGTGTTAAGTGATTTGATTAAAAGAAAAACAAACTGATTTTAATTAAATGTGATTGCCCTAATAAGTAACAGTTTTGACAATTTATTCATTTGATAAAAAGTGTCTTGCTTGATGTGCTGCTCTATAGAACAACATCTGTATGTCGTTAACATGAATGTAACATTAGGAGTCTTCCCCAGGGACTCTATTGTATAGTATTAGTATCTGCCTGAAAATTCACTGTGGTCACTTTTAGGAAATGATTTGCTCAGTGCGTAACACTGAAAAGAGCTTAAATGCCCATTTACTGGTTCATTACTTAGCATCAATGCATGTACAAACTCAAAATAGTAGTGAATAAATGAAGAATAATATAATAAATAATACTAAACAGTCAATAATTATTGATCGGAGTCACTTTTAAAACAGAATAATTTTCAGTCATTTTTTAATAACAATTGGCCAGCAATATATTGGCTGCTGATAAATCATGCATCCCTGGTTTAGAGCATATGGGGGCATTCGTTTTCCCCTAGGTTTTTTTTTTATTCTGCCTTCTTTTTGATGCCATCTGCAGAATCTGCACCTACTGCCGCCTCGGACCAGCAGTTGTTCCACCTGCAGCCCATTAACGCAGATGTCTGCCTACACACAAACACACACACACACACACACACACATACAGCCACACGCACACACACACACACACACACACACACACACACACTCACACACACACACACTCACAAACAGAGAGGCACTGCTGTGCTGTCTCACCCCTGAGACAAAGCTCTCACATCCACACTCTCCAAAAATAACACAATTTCCTTGTTCCCTCATGAAATAATGTCACTGTCACACTGCGCTTGCAAACAGGTTCACCTGAGGTCTGTATTTTGCCTCCTGCCTCTCCCTGTCCCTTTCTTTCTCTTTATTTCTCTCTCTGTCTCTCTCTCACCCCCCCACTCCCATTTCTCTGTCCCTGTGTTTCTCCATCGCTCTCCCACTCCCTCTCTTTTTTCCCCGAACGCTTCCTCAGGTGGTCCCACTGCTCTTCTCTGATCATCTTCCCTTCAGGGCTGTGATCATTATACTCCTCCAGCCCTGTAAAGGGAGATAAATAGCCTTTTTTTCTCGCTCAGTCACTTTGCGTTTATTGTCATCATACTGATAGAGACTACTGCAGTTATGCAGAGTGCGCTGGGCGCTAGGAAGCAACTGAGAGAGCTTTCATAAAGACTTTATATGCCACCTTTCAAGGCCTGGCATCAATTCACAGTGGTAGGGGACCACTTTGCAGCTGCTAGAACCAATCTAGTCGTGTTGTGCTGCTCCTCTGATCCAGCGCCGAGGCCATCATGACTCTGGGAACGCATCGTACGCTGCGTCACTCGTCTGAAAAGGGCTGCAGTGAAGACCACTTTGCACTTGAATAATGAAGTCAGACCTACAGTGTCCTGTCCCTTATTACAGGAACATTAACATTCTCCAAAACAATCAAATCACATGTTATTCTGTCAAAGCCCTGATCTGTCCACCTCACAGTCAGGCCCCATGCAACAGTATAGCATCACCCAAACACGAATACAGGCATCACTAAAGGGACATCCTGAGATGATCAGGGACATATTTGACCACATTTGACCACATAACTCCTTAACCACATAGTTGTGATGCGATCAAAAGGTTGTGGGTTTGAATCCCAGGACTGCTAGTAGCATCCCTTGAGGTACCCTTAGGTTCCTGGCTGCCCGCACTTGGTGAATGAGTTTAATACAGAGAAAGAATTTCATGCTGTTTACACTATGTGCTGTGCTGTGGTTCATGTGTGACTATCAGTGGCCACTTTACTTTAATAGAGTACCAACAATGACCGTATCAACTACAACATCACAGCAGGAGATAACAGCTGTAGCTTTATTATTAGTCTCTCTTTTGTTCAGTAGCTGGTGACCTGATCATTTAGGTGTCGCCCCTGCAATCAAATGGTTGTGGGTTTGAATCCCAGGACTGCCAGAGGCACCAATGAGGTCCCATTAAGCAAGATACCAACCCCACACACTGGTGAACTGGTTAAATGCGGAAGACTCAAGTAATTTCCTCCAGGATCAATATAGTATGTAAAATAAACATCAAACAAAAGGTTCGTAGTCCATGCATGCTTGTACATACACATGTACAGAAACAGGGACCCGGGCTGCATTTTTGTTCGTCAACAAAAACAAAGAGGGACTGATGTGTGCGGTATTCCAGGCGTCAACCAATGTTGGTGATCCTCCAGGGTGGATGTTGGTCTTCAGGTATGAACGGGTACCTCAGCATATGTTGACACGCATTCCGTGTTTGTCTTTGCGTAGTGAACTGTTGTCTCATTAAAGCGTCCCAGCGGAACAGCTGGGCACGGCGAAACGCCTGCTGCTATCGGTCCTGAGCAAACAGAAAAGAAAAAAAAAAACATCCCCAGAAGATCCGATGCGTCAGACATCGTTATTTATTTATTTATTTTATTTATTTATTTTCACACCACCCCCACACCCACCAACGTTGTTCTTTTTCAAGGTAGCACAATGCAACAAGGACTTGGACTGTTAAGTGCCGCATGTTGGTTTGTTCTTTGTCTACCTTGCCAGAGAGAGACAGAGACAGAGAGAAAGAGAGAAAGAAAGAGAGAGAGAGAGAGAGAGAGAGAGAGAGAGAGAGAGAGAGAGAGAGAGAGAGAGAGAGAGAGA
>JBBJLR010000087.1:11640786-11652357 GCA_037577145.1 Brachypetersius gabonensis
CAACCCGACTCACAGCTGATGATCCCAAACACAGTAAGAAGGAGAGAAACTCCACTAATGAACTCTTGAGGAAGAAATTCCTGTTCATTAAACACCATTCCAGGTTGATTCCTTATGAATCTGAGTGAAAAAACGCCAAGAGTGTGTTAAACTGTCATCAGAGCAACAGGTGATGTTTTCAGTATTAATCTACAATGTAGCCCATAATAAAAACAATAGAAATCGTTTGGTGTGTCCAAACTTTTGACAGGTACCGTATATGCATTAAAATATATACGAGTCATACAGTAATACAGCAATGAAAATGTAAAAGTGTAAAAAAGGTGAAGTGCAGGGAAAACAGATTCATGGTGAGTGGTTTTGTAGAACCTTGTGTAAACTAACCCTGCAGTAGGAGGCTATATTTTATCCTGCTCAGCTCTTGCTGTGAGTTATTCATGTTTTAAAGCCGTGCAGCCACCGGGAGAGTTATTAAAATAATACAGGTGCACTGTTTGGACAGGGTTAGTTTGATGTGGGGGGGACTGTTTCTCAGTCATTATAGTTCAGTTGAAACCCGGACGTTGTGTTGCCATGTCAGGAAAGATTCCAGCTTTCACCTACAGTTCAGAAATAACCTCAGGTTCTATTAATCGCTTGCAAACTGACATGCTGCAATATTCTGTGAGAAGTTTAGGGGCATGTTTGCTTCTGTTCTCTGCGGCTGAGCTAAATATTAAAGTTGATCGATAACTCTGAACATTAAAATGTGAAATCACTGGGAAAAAAAGCTTAAAACCACAATTTAAATGGCTAGTGGCCACATTTTGTGCATAAATAGAGCCGCTGTCACGCACACAAAAGGACCAGAGTACCAACAGAAAGGTGTTTTAGTTAGACGTTTTCACAGTTTTCAGTACGCTGGGCTGGCGCACACACTCTCACACACTCAAACACACACACTTAGAACACTAGTTCCGATCCCGAAGAACCTTCACTCTGGAGGACTCTCACAAAAAAAGTCACCCTTCATTCTCTACGGAACCCACGGCTTTCAGGGGCTCATAACTCTTGCTCCATGCTCCGTGGAGTTTACTTGATGCGCCACATCTTAGTGGCCCGGCTGCAAACACAGAGGAGAGGAGACACACACACACACACACACACAAGCACCAGTTCATTTACGTGTCATTCCACGAAATCGATACATTTTAAACGAAGATTTTAAATAGAAAATATTTTTTTTTCTCATTTTATAAAATGTCTCTGGAAAGAAGACGTCCTAAAGTGACAATACATTTTAATGGTGTCATCTCAGGCTATTTATTTTATTTATTGTATGATATTTTATGATATGTTAGCATAGAAAAGTAACAGGGTTGGCGATTTCAAGCTAATTTGCCTCTAGTTAGCTAATGTTCAAGGTCACAAGAGCAGATGTCACACAGTTTGAAATGATATTACTTATAAAAATGGTAGAGATCAAGATACAAATAATATTAATTAATATGTTAAAAATTGGTAACAGGAATGACGCAGTATGATTACTTGCATTTTAAATGTGGGAAATCCTCTTCCTGTAAATGATGTAACTTCCTGTAAATTGTGTCACCATTATTTTACAGGGGTTTTTTTTGCATCAGTAACAGGGTTGACTTGAAATCAGGGGACAGAGATAAAATGATTTAAAGTTTATAGAGATGACATGTGTTCATGCTAAAAACACTGCTTAACAATAAGATTACTTTTAGAACAATATACATATAAAATTTTTTATAAAAAGTTTTTTTTAGAAAATTGTATCATTTTTTCCAACAATTTACTATTAAGAACTGAAAAATAACTTTCATACTCAGGGACAGGCCAAAATCAACATAAATGCAAGTTTAACCATGGACAATTATATTTAATTTACTTAATTTTGAGGAGGTATTGATAGAAGACAATAGAATTAGTTTTTTAATTACGCATGTATTATAGTGATTTTGTGACAGATTATTTCTCTGGGATGCAAAATGTACCGATTCCACAGAATGACCTTTACACAGTCCACGAAAAGTCCAACTAGAGATCTCCACTGCCACAGTCGTAGACTGTCCCCTACTGGGAGTTCCCCTCCTCGGCACAAACAGGCTGAAACCGAGAGCAGCTTTCTGTTCACACAAACCCACAAAACCCGAACCAGAGCAGCACAATACACTGGATACAATTGGGATTCACTGGATCAGCTGGGCTATATATACATACACTCACGCCGACAGCCAATCACATGACACGGACCATTAACTCAATTACTGAACTAAATATGAGATAGGTGGACTTGCTGTTAGGTGCCTAGCAACCCTGCTGATAAGCTGATGAAGCTCCTCACATTCACCTGGGCTACCTAGGTTCCCAACAACCACACACATGACAAGCCACGACCTCACACACGTGCCCAGGGCTGAGTGTCACCTAATACTCGTGTGACAGGCTCCCTTGGAGGCATGGCTGAGACGTACCAGACGTGACATTCATAGAACGTCATATAATATCATATAATCTCATATTTGAACCTCTAAATAAAATGGGTGTTTTATTTTACGTGCTTGAGGTTTATTTTATTAGTATTTCAGTTTCTCTACACATTTCAATGTAAAATCTTCTTTTTTTCAAGCAGAGCCTGATGAACTGTATCCGCAGTGCAGTAAATTCTGTTTGTAAATGTAGCTAAATGATTACAAGGAGAGTGTGCAGGTGTTTTTGGGCCAAAAATGGGTCAATTTTGCTTTTGCATCACATCACGTTTGTGTTTCGCCTCAGGAAACAATGACAGCGCCGGAGCTGCATGACTATCTAAAGCTGTTCAGGTGAGACTCAAGCAAATACATGCAAAAAATGCACATCTGGATGATCCCCATGCAGCCCATGAAATGATATTCGTCTCCTCAGGCCGAAGAAACAGACGCTGAAGAAATATAAGCAGTTCTGGTTCACCTTCAAGGACACGTCCATCTCCTACTATAAGAGTAAAGAAGAAAGCTGTAAGGAGCCGATACAGCAGATGAACCTCAAAGGTACTGATGTTATTACACATGCAGGAGTTCACACACAGGGTACACGTCGTATGCCCCATTTCAGGCATTCGTTTGTGAGGAACTCATATTTGCATTCACGCACACAACTTAAATACAGGAATCCCAAGAGCACCCGCGTATAGTGAAAAATCCTGTTGTTGTGTTTTGGTAAAACAAATGCCTAAAAATGCCTATTTTTTTGTGTAGATCCTAAATATGTCCCCAATTATGTTCCCAGAACACTTTAGTTTCATTTTAAACTCAGATTAATGCATTATTACCCTTAAAAAATGTGAAGGTAAATCCTTATTTGAATTTAAATTCCCCGCCAAAATATGTAACTTGGTAGGTTGCGGGACAAAAGTATTGGTGAACAGTTTTCTGGGAATAACCCCTGATCTACTCGGGCTAAAAATACAAATGAGGGCTCATTGGAAAGGTCTCCTGGAGATCAGAGAGACCTTTCCAACGAGCAGAGAAATTGTGCTTCTAAAAAAGTGCATCCAGGTCGGCTACAGCCTGCCCTGTGTGCCCTTGTGTGAAAACATCCAGAAAAAATATATTTATTGCTACAAAAAAGTAAAGGCGGAAGATATTTGCAGTTTCCGAGTTATTGTGGGGATTTCCTCGTAAAACTATGAGTTCGGTTCTCAAAAAAGTCTGTGTGTGACTGAATCCATGACTCCTGATCCACGTAAAACTGGGGGATTACTGTATATGAACATGCAATCATGCACGTACACATTCAACATTCAAGATTCTTTATTTGTCACATGCATAGTTATACAAGTACAGCATGCAGTGAAATGTATCCTGAACTGCTGATTTTGTGACCATGCAGATATTATGAAATGTCTGCATGGTTAAGTAAAAGTTAAGTAAAAATAAGTATAAAACTAAGTGCAATTTTACATTTAAAAACACAGATTTTATATCTATTATATCTATATTATTAAGTTATACACTACCAGTCAAAAGTTTGGACACACCTCATTCAACGATTTCCTTTGTTTTTATTATTGTCTACATTGTAGATTAATATTGAAAACATCACCTATTGCTCTGATGACAGATTGCTCTTCACTCAGATTCATGAGGAATTGACCTGGAATAGTGTTTAATTAACAGGAGTTTCTTGATCAAGAGTTCATTAGTGGAGTTTCTCTCCTTCTTACTGTGTTTGGGATCATCAGTTGTGAGTCGGGTTGGTCCACAGTTAGTGATCCTGTTCCACTACGGTTCTACTGCACATTATGGCAAGAACCACTCAGTCCATCATTCCCGTATTACAGAACAGATTCTGGTTCGTTTAACTCTGTTTGTGTTTACTGTATAATTCCACGTGTTCCTTCATCCTTTAGTTTGTTTTCAATATTAATCTACAATGTAGAAAATAATAAAAACAAAGAAAAAGCATTGAATGAGAAGGTGTGTCCAAACTTTTGACTGGTAGTGTAGGTGCAGCAGTAATCTGGCAGATTTACATGTTTACTTGAATTTGATGTTGACACTGCTTCCTCCCCAGGCTGTGAGGTGGCTCCAGATGTGAGTGTGGCTGCCCAGAAGTTTTGCATCAGGCTGCTGATTCCTGAGCCAGAGGGCATGAATGAGGTCTATCTGCGCTGTGACAACGTGAGTGCCATTCATGAACTCTGACTACACACAATTCGACCTCATTGATCATTAGATTCTGTAAAATCCATGATGAGGAAACTGTGTCAGGAGCTTTGATATGAGAGTATGTTGTGGCTTCAAAAGCGTAATTTTACAGCAGAAAGAAACAAATTCTGAAGAACGTGCTGTACGTGCCTTCATTAAGCTTTATAGGTTATCGGAGAAAACTGACCTCCAGAATGCATTAAGGCAGTAATCTTAAAGATCAATTTGTTCGATAGGACCAAAAGTGGAACATAAAATTATTAAATATGTTATTCACTAAACCCTCTAAGAATTCTTATGTTCCTCCTATTATCCTAAAGAGGATAAAATGGCTTACAATGGCTGAATTCTGAATTCACTGTATTCCCTTACAACACATAAACACTAAAATGTTCATTATATATTTACAATGTCTGTACAAAACACAGTGGGAAAAAATACTCTTGTAATTTAATTTAATACTTAATACCTAATTTTACTTAATTTAATACAGAACATATCAAATTTGGCTTAATGTATAATGCATATCCTGTTTTATTTGATTGTTTAAGTGCCTAAAGAATATACAATTTACAATGTACATTTGTTTTTTACTGTGAATCTTGTAGATCTAACTAAAAACAATGGGTGGATTAGTGAAACAACACCTAACACAGTCGCAAAGAGTTCAGTATCATTGGGATAAATAACCTGTCACACTGTTTTATCAGTCTGCTCTGGCTTTAGCGAGAGCTTCCGTCGTGTTCGAAGCAGAAGGTAAAATAATTCTTAATATGGGCAGAAATCTTTCTGAAGAAAGTGCTGTTTGGTTACGTTGACAGTTCGTGATGAAGATGTCGTTGCAATCTGTCCCCATTAAATACAGCCCGATTAAGAATTACCAGTTGAACATCACTGGTTGCTGTAAACCAAGTTTGTCCTCCTCATCCATGTTCAGGTTTCTGGTAACAGATCGGTTACCAATGGCACATAAGCATTTAAGCAACCCGCTACTTTAAAATGGTGTTTGTATCATGTTCTTTCTATGAATTATGTTTTGTTCTGGTAACACCAGGCTACAAAAAAAATGTCATTACATTCTGTACATTTCTTCTACAATCTCAGTGCTGATTTCGGTGGTAACGTTTATTTTCATGTAGCTTCAGGGGTTTAGTTTAAACATAATTTTTAGAAAAAACTAAACTCGGCTGACGGTCTTTTGTTCTACTTATAACTTTTTGCATATTAATATATTTTTTGTTTGTTGTACATGTAGATAATAGTGTTGCCATCTTTCACACATGAGCGTAATACACATGCATCTGTGAGACTAATATGAAAATAATAGTAATATTACAACAACCTTTTTATTAAAAATATACATACAATTTAGTTTATCTCTAAAGACATTGAAGGTAGAAAAAACTGATGTGATTTTCTGAATCAGCAAAACTTGTGTTACCCAGGGTCTAAAGAAACAACACACTTAGTGGGACCTCTAGAAAGACAGTGTTCATGGTCCTATTGGACAAAATGTGGTCCTATTGGCCAACAGTCACACCTAGGGGCAATTTAGCAGCTCCAGTCTGCCTGTCATGCATGTCTTTGTACTGTGCATGTCACGTTTCCCCTTATCTTCAGAATGATGGCAGGCGCAAATGCAGATTTCCATTTATATATTCTATATTTAAACAAAGAAAAAAAGGCACGAGGGTCATAAACAAAACTCTAAAAAAAGGAGAATAGAGAACACACACACTTAAATGCATGAAACACAAACCCCCACAGCCAATAACCAAACACAAACAGTAAACTCTAACAAAACCCAACTGTGACTCATACAATACAAAAAACCCCACCACCCACTTCATAATAGAAGTCCTTACAGTTAAAACTCAAACTTTGGCCGTCTCTAGCGGCCGCATGCTGGGACATGACAGTGCATCATGTCTTTGGACTGTGGGAAGAAACAGTAGCACCTGGTAACCCATACAGACACAAGAAGAACACACAGAAAAGACTCTTACAAACAGATCAAACAGATACTAATGACTAGATCAAACAATGGACAATTTGCTCTCAAGATGCTTTCAGTGGATCTATACTGCAGAAAAATGAGCATTTTTCTCTTTGTCTACATGTAGGAGCAGCAGTACAGCAAATGGATGGCTGCGTGCCGTTTGGCTTCTAAGGGAAAGACCCTGGCTGATGCCTCTTTCTCCAACGAAGTCCAGAGTATTCAGTCTTTTTTGGCCATGCAGAGGTCCACGCCAGGCAACAAGACAGTCCAGAGTGATGAGAGCATCAACACACAGAGCCTCGTCTCCCCCCGCTACCAGAAGAAGTACAAGCCCAAACAGGTTCTGAGACTGTTGCTCAAGTTAGGATCTATATTGTATGTGTTTATGTATGTATATATGCACATGCATATACATATGTATATATTTATATTATAAGTCTGTGTACTGTATCATTATTGTCTCCCTGTTGTGGGGACATTTTTTGCAATATTTTTATAATTTAATATTCTAATTTTAGGTATAGTGCATTCAGAGAATATGTATACACATTTAGGCTTCATTTGAATGAATTCCCCCTTTATTCACACTCAGGGTGGTCTGTGTTGCGAGTGTGTTGCACCTATGGTCCAGGAGGATGATATTTCGTCCAACTGTGTACTAAATGTATATTGACTGGGATGACAATAAAACTCTACACGAGTTTTTCCACTGAATTTGAGGAATTGCTTCCAGTAAACTCCCTCCTTTACTTTCTCTTTCAGCTGACCCCTCGAATTCTGGAGGCCTATCAGAACGTGGCGCAGCTTTCGCTAACGGACGCCATCCTGAAGTTCCTGCAGATATGGCAGGCTCTGCCTGACTTCGGCCTTTCCTATTTCGTGGTCAGGTAAGTTCACATCACATTTGCATTAATGCGTTTTAACGGATGCTCTCACGTCTGATCCCGGAGAAAATTGTTTATGTAATGACTGCCACAACACACAGAGACGCAGTGCCAATATAATAGAAAGTCTAAATAAAATCTAAATTAAATTCTGTAGAAAGAATTATTTTGTAGAAAGAAAAAGCTTAATATGAATATCTTATGCTACGTTTAATTTTATGAACCCTTAAAGTGACACATGAACACACCACCCTGTGAACTTCTTTCTCTGCTTCAACAAGTGAAGCAGGGTGCTGCCACCATCTCCGGGGAGAAGTGTGTGGGCTACCTTGCTCAAGGGTACCTCAGTGCTGATAATAGCAGTTGGGATTCGAACCCACAACCTTCTGATTGCAGGGCCAATGCTCTAACCACTTGGCCACCAGCTACCCATGCAGAAATGCTTGGTATAAATACTATATATAAGTAACACAGTTACTACCAACACAAATGGTAGTTTGGAGTAAGTTATTGCACTTATTAGAAAATCAGTAGTAATATTAAATAATGACCTAAGTAGTGATATTGTACATTACACATAAGATATTGTAAGTAACATGTTATAGATGTAGGTGAATGTAGCATGGTGGACTACCTACTACAATACAATGGATGATTAATAAGATATTTCATGTCCACACAGGTTATTCCCAAATTTCCAGTACTGCTTAGCATAAGCCTTAGCATAAACGAGAGTGAGAGTTCTTCGGTGCTTTCCGTATAGGAGTGAATCTAACAGGAAGTGGATATGTATACACTCTCGTCCATCTCTTTTTGTTTAGGTTTAAAGGGTGCCGCAAAGACGAGGTGCTGGGCGTCGCCAATAACCGCCTGATCCGCATTGACCTGAGCATAGAGGAGGTTGTGAAAACATGGAGGTACAACACAATGAGACAGTGGAATGTCAACTGGGACATCAAACAGGTGTGCTCCTTTTATTTATTCCTCCATGAACTCACTCTGAACCCAATCTACCCCAGAAATAACAGTCTATCACTAACATAAACCTTGTTTATTTCGGCCCTTTGGGTTGCAGGTCGCCATTGAGTTCAACGGTAACTTCAACATCGCCTTCAGCTGCGTAACAGGAGACTGTAAGATCATGCACGAATACATTGGCGGCTACATCTTCATGTCCACCCGGAGCCGCGAGCAGAACGATACACTGAACGAGGAGCTCTTCCACAAACTGACAGGAGGCCATGAAGCTATCTGAGAAGCCGCTGCCTGGGAAAGAGAGAGAATTCATGTACTGGAATGGACAAATACTAGAGACATATCTCGAAGACACATGAGACACATGAAAAGAAGATCATGAATGAATTACAACTAGTTTTAATTTATGTTCGCATAAGGGCTCTTTATAGAGAATGCATGCTAAACTTGTTGCAAACGAAAAGTGCCTCCCAAAAGCTGATATTTTGTGTGAAAGTTACGATCGAACACTATTGATTATTCTTTGGAAGGTCATGAGTTTTGTGGAGAAATCTGGACAGAATATCAGCTGCATGCTCCCTTTTTGGCAGCGATCATGGAAGTGGTGTCATTTTTGCAAAAGGGAATAAAACCATAAATTAGTATTAAAGAGAACATATTATGCAAAACTCACTTAAAAAAAAAAGTTATAACAGGTCTATGAGCTACAAAACATGTTTATGGGGCTCTTTGCACAAAATCACTCTCACATAAAGAGATTCACCAGCTTTATTCTTCACAGTTTCAGTCCCTTTCAAAATGAGCCTTTCGGATTGCTCCCTCACCCTGACGTCAGAATAAGGGAAATTTGCATAGAACCACCCCTCACCCCCCACCCCTCAAGACGCCGAGCGTTGTGGCTACAGGCAGAGGCAAGTCACTCATGAAGTGTTGTGTTCATCTTGCTCTAGGTCCCACTTGGGTTCGAACATATAGGGCTGGATAGCACCTGTTTTCTGCCTTTTTCATGTGTGTTAAGTGTCCCAATACATTTGTCCATCCAGTGTATATCACTTTCTTTTTCCCTCCCTTCTTCCTTCTGCCTAGTCACCATACAGGCTAGAACCACCATCACAGATTGAAGGGATGGAAGGAGAGAAAGAAAGAAACACTCTCAGTGGTGTTAAGGACATGGATTCTAATGTAAAATCCTGAATTTAAACGCGTAGCTTAAGCATGGGATGGGTGGGGCGTGGCCAGCAAGAGCTTTTTTGCATAAAAGGGACAGAGCCTTTAAACGGCTCATGTTGAAAGGGTCTAAACTGTGAAGAATAAAGCTGGTGAATCTCTTTATGTGATTTTGTGCAAAGAACTTGAACAGTTTTGTAGCCCATAGACCTTTTATAACTAAAGTGAGTTTTGCATAATACGTCCCCTTTAAAGCAGACATTTTTTTCACCATGTTCTTATCTTATCTCAAGATCCATCAACGAATTAACAATGAACAACAACGAATGGCAACCTTGTCCTGTGGTTCCTCATCTGAGCAGCAAGTAAGGCACAGCAAATGTAAGGAAATTAAGCAAGAAGTCCAAATAAAAGATCTAATTGTGCTTAATATCTGTCCTGTGAATGCTTTGCTTTTAAACAGCCTGCAGTCTGTGCACCGCAAGTGTGAGGAAGCTACATTTGTGCATACAGAACTGCACTGCGACTAAACTAGGTTTTGTACAGGAAACCACAATGCTCAGCGGTTCATCCAGGTGCAAAAATAAGAAGAAATAAGCAGATGGCATGTCTGTGTGCTGCACGCTTGTTATTCATAATAGATAGTCCTTGATGTGCATTTATTAAAAGATGCAGAGCATACAAAGAGGGCTTGGCTTCATAGGTCTAAATACTCTGTCGAAGAAAACTGACCTCCAGAATGCATTTATTCATTATATATTTAGAATGTCTTTACAAAACACATTGGAAAATGCTATTGCAATTTTTCCTTATTTTTTCTTAACACTTAATTTGACTTAATCTATTACAGAATATATCACATTTGACTCAATGTATGATGTATATCTTGAACCAAACCGACTCAACACTTGTTGGCCTTTGATCAGAAGGTCATGGGTTCGAATCTCAGGACTGCTCATGGCACCACTGAGGTTCCCTACTGTCCCCACACACTGCTCTCCAGGCACTGTTCCTGGCTGCCTGCTGCTTCACTTGTGGGGTTTCTCCATTGACTGGTACCAGCTCGGTTCGGTTCAGTTCCCTCAACCCACCTCCCAGTGGAAGGAGAAGGAGAGCGGTATTTACAATGCAGTCTAAATGGTTTTGGGGTTAAGGCTCATGACAAATGATTTTCAATATGTACTATTTATGGTAATTGACTATAACCATCTAATTATTCTAGTAATGAACACTGACAACTGGCACGGTAAAATAAGACTGTTAGCTATCAGACATGCAGCTGGTGGTCTAGTGGTTAGGGAGTTGCCCACTGCTGTAAGAAGGTTATGGTTTTGAATCCCAGCACTGCTAGTGGCACCACTAAGGTCCCCTTAAGTGAGGTACCGTCCCCACACACTGGCCTCCGGGCGTCCCCGTTGGTGGCAGCCCCCTGCTTCACTTGGTGAATGGGTTAAATGCAGAGAAAGAATTTCACAATATTCACTCTGTGCTGTCAATGGTGCCGCTAGCAGTCCTGGCATTAAAACCTACAGCCTTCTGATTGGGTGTAGAACTCGTTCAGCTCGTTGGTGAATGCGGAATCGGCGCTGATCGCGGTGTCCTTGGCTTTATAGTCCATGGTGTGCAGTCCCTGCCACATACTCCTTGTGTCACCCTGTAGCCCTCATGCCCGAACGACTACCGACTGGTTGCACTGACTTCGGTTGTAATGAAGGTGTTCGAGAGGCTGCTGAAGAACATCATCCCAAGCCCCATAGACCTGTTGTATTCCCTCTACTTCTGACTGTGTGGCCACTCATGGTTCCAACACCATTGTGAAGTTTGCTGACGACACAGTGGTGCTGGGCCTCAT
>JBBJLR010000087.1:11684627-11695741 GCA_037577145.1 Brachypetersius gabonensis
CTGCAGGAAACACTACACACAGATCTGAGATCAGCATGAAAAACACTACAGAACCCACAGAAACTGATCTCTGATGACTTTGCTGCTGGGTGTGAAAACACACTTTTCACTGCTAGACTGAGAATAGTCCACGAACCCTAAATATACACCCAGCAGTGTCCTGTGTGCATTGGTGTAGAACTAGTGGATGACTAACCTAAACTGTGCAGCATCAGTTACAAAGTGTACCTGCGGGTTATGTGTCTCACTTACACATATGGCCACAATCTCCTTACATTTGCATGAGGTTGTAGAAGGGTCCAGGGGTACATTCTGACCTGCTTTATGACCATGAATTAGCTGCTGCAATAGTTTGAAATGACTCCACACATTTATTTTAAAATTGAGCGTTTTCTGCAGCCAACGCGAACGTATTCGTTCTGTATCTGTTACAAGTAGCTCCTTCAGAACTACTTCATACACGGTCAGTTCTAGCTTCTATACGGTACATGACCAGGTCGAGTATAAAACGGTTAGTCGACAATTATGCGACATATTTTGCTATATGTGTAGCAGCACTATTTATACAGAATGTCCAACACTATTTGCGCCTTAAAATTGCAACATAAATCAGCCCAAAATAATACACTGGCCGATTGCTGATTGCTTATTTGGATCTTGTGTCCCTAGCTGTTGTAGCCAGCGCACATCTTTCTAAAGGGGCATTGAAAATATTTTTCACACTCTGTCCTGACTGTTAGCCTCACTACTGATCTGTAGGTTCATAAATACATTTCTGCTGCGAGCCATTATTCGGCAGTGGAGTCACTTACCTAGGACGACTGAATGCATAGCCAGATTCACGGGTTGAGAACACCAGGCAACAAAAATTAGTTTCATTCCATTTTGTGGTGTTTCTTCTACAATCTCTGCGCTGATTTCGGTGGTGACATTTATTTTCATGTAGCTTCAAGGGTTTAGGTAGAAACGTCTTTTAGAAAAACATAAATAAACTCGGCGTCTCTGCTGACAGTCTTTTGTTCTACTTATAACTTTTTGCACATTAATGTTGTTTATTTGTTGTACATGTAGATAACAGGGTCGCCAACTCTCACACACTGAGCGAGAGACTCGCGCATCAGTGAGACCAATATGAAAATAATAATAGTATTACAACAACCTTATAATAAAAAATATGCAAATAATTTAGTTTATCTTTAGAACCACTGAAAGGATGATGTGATTTTCTGAATCAGTAAAACCTGACTAAGAAACATCAAAAATTGTAATGAAACAATGTTACCCAGTGTTCTATTTCGTTAAACAAACAGTGTCCTTTTTTTTATATAACAGATCTGAAATTTAATGTGTTTTGCTCCACGTTTGTTTCTTCGCAACTCAACCGTTTGCCTCCCTGTAGATCACAGAGGGGACTCTACCACAAAAATCTTTTATTTATTTATTTTTAAAAAATGATCAGTACTCTAATCATCTGATCGATTAGCTGTGTACGAGAGCAACAGGACAGGGGTAAGGCACATGTTGGAGATAACATTTTTCCAGTTATTCACACTGTCTCTGGAGATGCAGCTCCAAAAACGGGTGGAATAAAATACAATTATTAAAACTTCGCACTGATTATGTGTACAGTTATCTATTCACATTTTACTCAAGTGGCAATAAAATAAACATGATAGTGTCTGTCTGCATGTTGTACTGAACTGTCTCAGAATCATTAAGGATAAATCATAAACTGAGGCTTATGTAAGTCTATTACCAAGAATGTGGATTTCTTTCTACAGAGGGAGACGCTGTTACGGCAACTGGAGACCAATCAGCTTGACATTGACGCAACCCTTGAGGAGCTTAATGTTCAGCAGGAGACAGAGGACCAGAACTATGACATGTGAGCTGCAAGCATCTACACAAAGTTAACCACTAATTTTAGGGAGGCTTATTAAAATATTCACTCATTTTATGAGTAATGTTTAGGGTGCTGTGCTGGTAAAGAAACTTAACTATGCAGAAAGAATCAGAGCTGGACGTCAAACTGAACAGTGGAGTTCTTGTAGGCAAGGTTAATCGTTCCCATAATTCCTCAAAATACAACAAATGCAAGTCAGAAAGAGTTTTGTATAAAGGCTTATCCAGCAAGATAAAAACATTTAATAGAAAAACCAGCGCTCAGCATGCAGCAAACACGCTTCTTAACGTCCCTGCAGTTCCTGCTAAAGCCTAAGTAGACTTATAAATCAGTGTGACGAGTCTGTTATTCCTCTCATTGTCACTTTTGATAGATGGTTTAGCTGAACAGTCTTCAGTAGTCCCATGTTTCAGGGTTGATGAGCTTAGGAGCCCTGTTGCACTGGACTTGTGTTCATAGAAAGGCTTCATTAATTACTTTTGCGTAGTAAATTTAGCGCAAGACCAAACGTATTTGATTTCTCCATGTGGTCTGCTTCTAATATTTATGTGCCCTCTTTAAACAATTACACTTAAACAGTATTTAAATGCTGGCTTCAAAACAGCACCAAACAATTAATTTGGTGCCGTTTTGCATATTCAGATCAATACAATATTTTTAAAACTTTAGTGACATTTACATAGTACAAAGAGTATAACTGTAGTATCAGATTGCAAATACAATTTTACATAGTACATATATATGTTTACATACAAAGTCATACAACAGTCAGTCACTTTGCTCGTAGCAGTTGTTTTCAAGCCAGTCCTCAGGGCCTTCTAGGTGGTCCACGTTTCTGCTTCAGCTTAACTCGAAACTTCTTGGGTAAGAGGAAAAATGTGGTAGACCCTGAGGACCAGCTTGATGACCACTGGCTTGGAAATACTGATTTAGTCTTTCTTTGAGTGCTGCAAGTGATTTGGAGCCCCGCTTTATTTTCAGTTTCATGGAAATGATGGAAGCGCGCAAAGCTTACGGCTCTCCAGCTCCCTCTAACAGCCAGAGCCCGTCCTCAGGCTCCCAGTCTCCCATCGTCATGCCTGGTGTTGCCTCCCCCAGTAACTCCAGCCCCAGCACTCCCCAGGCTCCACTCCCTGTACCCCCCCAGCCTCTCCCAGACACACATCCCGCACCTCCCCCGCCTCAGTCCTCTGCACCCCCAGTGCCCAAGAGCCTTCCTCCCCAGCAAACTTCGGAACCCTCTGCCACCCAAGTAGCCCAAGCTGCTCCCCAGAAACGAGGCTTCATTTCCCGCTTGTTTGGCTCATCAACACCAGAGACTCCACCAGACAAACCAGGTAAGGCTATACACTTTTCAACCTGTTCTTAGGCTCAGAGAACATGATGCAGCACACACTATATGGACAAAAGTATTGGGACACCAAGTATTGGAAGGGTTTTTTGGGTTTTTTTTACAAGATTTTGGAGTTTTTGTGGAAATTTGTGTCCATTCATTCTGTAGAGTATTTATGAGGTTAGACACTGAAGTTGGATGAGAAAGTCTGGATCACAATCTCCGTTCCAGTTGAGGACACAGTCATGCTGGAATAAAAAAGGTTCTTCTTCAAACTGTGGAAGTTGGAACTGTGGTGTTGTCCAACATGGTTGTCCTTACCTGGAATTTAGGGGCCACTTGAATTTAATAAATGAAAGGTGTGTCCTAATTCTTTTTCCATATAGTTAGAAAAGGTATAAAAGGGAAAGGGAGGAAGCCATACTGATGTAAAGTATACAAATATGCTGCAGGCTGTAACCTAAAAGACAAATTATTGCTTTTATTTAGTTAAATAATTAAGCACAAGTGAAGACCTTTTAAAATGAATTAAGCTCTTTTATGGCAAGTAAAAACTTTCTGTGCGAACAAGAGAGAACTGCTTAGGGAATTTTATTGTATATATGGCAAACAAATATGTGGACACCTAAACACCACATGTGTAAGTGGTTGTTAAACATCCAATTCCAATTTTGTAGGTACATTACTTGGGATTTGAAGCATGATTGTTTGATGTTTTTCCTCATCAAAACTCATAACAACAATTCTTTATATAGCTCTCTTTGTGTATGATCGCATTATCATACTAAAATGGGAAAGAGCTTTGGAAACACAGTTCAGCTCAAGCTTCACCAGGCATTTATTCCTCCTCTACCAAACTTTATAGCAGATTTGTCTCCCAGAATGCTAGATGGTGAAGCATGATACACCACAGGTTTCTTTATACCACTCCAGCCAGCGCTTTGTATTGCGATCTTAGGCTTGTGTGCTGCTGCTAGGCAATTTTTGTGAAGCTTCTGACAAACAGTTCTTGGGCTCAAGTAGCCAGGAGAGTCAATTTGGAGCTCAAATAGCATTCATGTATACATTCTATGGACTATAAAAATGTACTTCATTGCTACACTTTTAATTGTACTTTGCTTGAGTATTATACCTCTATATTTACTCAGACATTTTCCAATAGAGAAGAAATATTATTGCTTATTACATTTTCAATCAGATCTTCAGACCTCTCATTATAAATCTCAAAGGTTATTTTTTTAATGTTTAGTTTGTGTGCTTTTGTGTTGGAATGTATTGTTTTTATTAAAACATTCAGCAAAGATCATGTTATTGTAATATGAAAGTGACACTGTCAACAACTTTCATTCTTGGACAAAAAACTTATGCTTTCACAACAGCTCTAAAGTTTTCTGTACTTTTTCAATCTCTGCTGTAGCATCACGTTAGAAAATATGTTAGTGATGGTAGCAGTCATGTCATTTTAAGCATATGCACAGTACACAGTGAAAGGAAACGACGTTTCTCCACAGCCATAGTGCAACATGCACAAAAACAGAAGAGGCTGCAGGAAAGGACTAAAAAGAGAGTTCAAAAAGCACATGAGCACCATAACAAAAATTTACAGTACAAGACAACATACAGTGCAGTGGACAGAAGTCCAATTTAATGCAGTTGACAAGTGTTGTTAGAATTGGCTTTTTTCCTCACCTCAGCATCAGGACTGCTATATGTAAATAGTGTTTATTAATTAAAAACTGATGCCTTTTCTATAATAGATCATTGTTATTTATTTACATCTAGATACAGTATGTCTATCTATCTGTCTGTCTCTCTGTCTGTCTATCTCTCTATCTGTCTGTCTGTCTGTCTGTCTGTCTGTCTGTCTGTCTCTCTGTCTGTCTGTCTGTCTGTCTGTCTGTCTGTCTGTCTGTCTATCTCTCTCTCTACGTTTATATATTAGGGCTGCACGATATTAGGAAAATATGCGATTATGTTGAGTGTTGTTGGCGATATCACATGAGATAAGTAAATTAAAACTTAGCCTTTATAGAGTTAGTGTTTTTCTTCTTTGGATTTTCTGGTAACAGAGACTCCAGACACTGACTAGTCTATGCAGAAAAAAAAAAAATGCAATATTTCCATTCCAACATGTTTTTTTGTTTTAAAGAATTTTAAATAAATATTGTAAATAATTTAAATTATAGTAAGTTCTTAGCCAGAAAAAATAGCAAAAGGAACAATCTATAACAGCAGCACAGAAGATGAAGAAAGTGCCCAGTGATGTTTTTGCCCTCTTCTCTGTGACTCTGGGTGAAGAGTTTTGGAAAAACACCATTTACTGCAGTTCAGTCAGTCTTTTGCGATATGGATATTTTTTCACGATATGTATATTGCGCATATTGATATCGCGTTGACGGTGTGTATATATGTGTATATATATGTATATAAAACATTTCTTAGCTTTTATGTACAATTATGCAATAAGTGGCATACACACACACACACACACATTCTTTTTTTAGCATTATGCTTTCTAGCACTTACATGCAAATATTGTGTTGTTTTTAAATGAGTGGTAGAGTGTAAAAATATATTCATTTATAATAACCCACTTGGCCTGGGTCGTTCTTTGTTTAGACTGACAGGGTAGCTTTAGCTTTCCATTTCTTGATTTCTAAATCAAAATGTCTTCTGGAGGTCGAGAAAACAAACCAGTAATTAAATCATGGGCCTCAACTACATTGCTGACACGGCCAAATGCGGTAGGCTGTACCTCGCCTTTGTTTTTATACAGTGCTTATTAAATCAAGTCAACCATCTTGAACTTGTATGATTGAATGTCTGTCAAACACTTTGGATTCTTTGGATCATTGCCATATAGTACCACATAGTATACGACATAATATAATGATCTCCTTAGGAATAACATTTTTGTGGCTCTGATTTGTAAATTAGTGTGAAGTTTCTTTTGTATGTTTAAAGAACCTCAAGGTCTGTACTAATCAGAAAACTGTATGTCTAAGCCAATAAATCTTTAGAGCCCTTTGATTTTAAAGTGGGTAATACCTGTAGAGGTGGTTTGCATGAGCATGTTTTCTTCCCTACTCTGTAGAAACTGCAACCTGTGAGGCACCTAAGCCCTCAGAGAAGGTCCAAAACGTGGATGACTTTGTGCCAGACGTAGGACTGGACCGGAGCTTTCTGGAGGACAGCGGAGAAGCATCGAAATCTAAGAAAAAAGCTCCAGCAGCTTCTCATGCTCAGGACAGTGACAGGCAAGCTGTTCATAAATTTTAAATACATCACAAGTATTGATTCTGCTCTTTCCCTAACCTTTACCTAAAATTTCAAAAAAGGCAAAATGGAAACAAAGCAAAACAGTACAGAGTGTTACAGAATTATCTACAGAAATACAAAACTCTGTTCAAGGCCTGATATTCACAGATGCTTAATACTAAATGACACAAATCAGGAGCTACACTAACTGGAATTAAGAAAAAGAATCATGCAAATTACAAGATACTAACCAGAGGGGCTTTAACAAATTATCCTACTCACGTATATCAGAAATAGATGTATATGCATTGAAGTGTACTTAAGCCCTGGGCCAAACCAGTACCATATTTATTGGTACTGGTTATATATTACATAACCAATATAATATATTATATATTATATATTTTTTTCTCCACTCAGCTTTTATCCTGGCTTTATGAAGAGCAAGCTTAAGGTAATAGAGCTTGATACTAGAGAGGTGCATTCTGGCCAATTTTGATATTTGAGCATCCACAGGAGTAAATGAACTGAGGAAATCAGCAATCAACAAATAAACAGGGGGGGCTGATAGCATTGGTTAAAAGGATACATTTCCAGTAACACAGGAATTCAGGGGGTGGAGGAATAAATTAAAATGTTTTATCATTTGAAAATAGCCAGAGAAAATGGATAGGTTTTTGTATGAGCTAAGTCACGGAGGCTGCCTCTTTAGATGAGCTCGAACTCGAGGTATAATGCTGGATGCTGATGATGACTCATCGTCTTTTACAAAAGATATTTTCTCCTCAGTGTGCCAACATAAAAGTGTCGTCACCGTTTCTGGATTTATCTAACATTACCTGGAGTAGCTGCCCTAGTTGTTCTCAAGTTTTCTCTATTTTGTTCTTCTCCTTCTTCTTCTTATTTTTATTTTTATTCTACCTGTTTTTGGAGCCACTTCTCCTACCGTTTTTGAAATATGGGAATGGTTCATATCCCCTTCAGTCCGCATGTACAACACCAATCGATCAGATGATCAGCGGCTGAGTATTGATTGCTTAAAAATCGAGTCGCCACCACAATATATGGGGATAGATGTCGTGGTGAAAACTGGTGCTTCTAAGAAAATGCAATAAAAACTACAGAAAATGATTCTGTGTCACAGGATATGTCTATTTAAAGAAATACCCTTTAAGCAAAAGACAGACATGGAGATAAACACTACATTATGTCATGTATTATTTAAGATATGTATGATTTCAAATCGACCATAGAGAGAGCCAAGAGGCAAGTCTATGATCTTACAAGTAAGGATGCTGAAAAAAGGAAATAAGTGAGAAAACCCAAACATGAAGTAACAAACACAGCAGACTCATAGACTTCAAGACACTAAAGCTCAGGTTACTTAAATAAAAAAGAGACATGTCAGTTTGTTGTGGTTTAATTAAAAATAACACTGCTTTCAATCAACTTTTTTAATTAAGTAATTGCATGTGTTTTTTATTAAACCACAGGCACCAATCAAGAACTGTTTCAATATTTTCAGAGTGAAGTCAGACAGGCCACACTGTGGCATAGATATAATGATCAATGTCAGTCAGCTACCACTGTTTCTTCACAAACACTCAGCATATGATTATTATATACTAATTATACCAACTATCATGCAGTATAGAACTAGCTTCATCATAAAAACTGTACATGCGGGAAAAACTAAACACAGATTTAAAATCAGCATGAAAAATACTACAGAACCCACGTAAACTTATACATGATGATTTTGACCTGTTGACCTGTGTTATCAGCCCGTGAATGCTTTTACGAGTTGAGCCGACCTTATCCATAAATGGCTTGGTAAGAGTCATTTAATTCGCCTAATGCTTGAATACCCATGTGCATCCCTTTTTGCTTTCTACAGGATTGATGATCTGACCACAGTTTGTGAGATTACAGGACTATGTCAGAGATGGTCATGAACAACACTGGGATTTTTTTTCCCTCTAAACTACTATCAGGATAAAATCAAGTCAATTCCTTCCTTAGGGAAGAGTCATGATACAGGAAGCTGTGGGAAAACCACCTTGAACCTGACATCAGAAAGACATCACAGCTGATTGTAACATTCTGGCATATGAAGAGACTAGGCACCTCCCAGGGCGAGGATATGATATGCTACAAGCACCTGGGGTGTTATTGAACAGCAGACTGGACTGGAAAACTAGCCGGATCAGATATTTTACCTGTCCATGATCGCAGGCAGTCTCTTGAGATGTAAAGGATAGCAAGTGCGAACGACGGAGAAGCACTCCTGTCTGGTTGCTAGTCCCAAGGAATATCATGAACAGTATTTTCTAGCTTCAGGCTATGCAGTGCACATCACAACAGCACATATTGACCAGCCAAAGAACAGATCGCATTACAGACCAGTGATGCCTAAACATGTTGGAAAGGCCAATTCAAATCTCTTCATGCACTTTGGACAGCCTTGCTCTAGACCAGGGGTCTCAAACCTGTCCACAAAGGGCCGCTGTGGGTGCAGGTTTTCGTTCCAGCCAAGGAATAGGCACAGCTGATCCCACCTCTGTAATCAGTTGGTCTTGGTTTTCAGTTACTCAGGTCTGGCTTATTGGTTGGAATGAAAACCTGCACCCACAGCGGCCCTTTCTGGACAGGTTTGAGACCCCTGCTCTAGACAGTATAAAAGTTTGGGAAACAATAGCTTAAAGATGGAACTTGAAGCTTTAAATAGATGTAATAAACAGGGACATTATGCTAGATAACAGAACTGTTGACTGGTTACACTTGACCTATCATTCGTGTTTTGACAAATTCAAGTGTGCAAACCTTCCTGAATGAATCTGTAGCGTTAGATTTGTCATGCTGCCCACATACCAAGGTTTTTACTCAATAAATATTTTGTGTTTTGTAAGGAGCTTCTGACTGGGTGCTCCAGTAACATCTATTCATGGATTTTGAGCAGCTAAACTAGTTTGCTATCATACTTTATTTTAGAGTCTTTGAATTAAAGTACAGTTCTGCAAATCTTCTCACCAAATGCTTTTTGTTAATGCTTTTGTTACTTTTTACTTCCAAAGAGAATAAAGAATACAGTAAATTACAAGTATAATTTAAGAGCAAGCACTATATGGACAAAAGTATTGTGACATGCCTGTTTTTCAAACTTTGGGCCCCTTACTTCCAGTTAAGGACAATATTAATGCTTCAGCAGACCAAGTTACTCTGGACAACGCCATGCTTCCAGCTCTGTGGACCCAGTTTGGGGAAGAACCTTTTCTATTTCAGCACGACTGTGTCCCTCCATGGCTGGAGGAGTTCAGTGTGGAAGAACTTGACTGGCCACACAGAGCCCTGACCTCAACCCCATCCAGCACCTTTGGGATGAACTGGAACGGAGATTGTGATCCAGACATTCTTGTTCAACATCAGTGTCTGACCTCATAAATGCTCTACAGAATGAATGAACACAATATCCACAGAAACTTTTGTTGAAAGCCTTCCAAGAAGAGTGTGAGTTGATATAGCCGCAAAGGGTGACCAACTCCAGATAAAATCTGCGTTGGTTTAATGTCAGGTGTCCCAATACTTTTGTTCATATAGAGTAGTTGCAGGCATGCGTCTTTAGTTCACCAGGCTTTCACCTTGCAGCACACACATACAAGTCACATGTCGAATGCATGCAGCTATTACACTAGAAGTCATTGTTAATATATTTCTCACTGTCACATTTAGTGATACAGAGGGAAGAGACGGGAATCCACTGGTCTCTGGTTTCCAGGACGATTTGGACCCTGATGATCAGGACGCATCACACCATGTGATTAAAGCGGCAGCTCCAAGCATGGGCATTACCCTTAGCAGCGATGAGGAAGATGAGAGGAAGCCTTCATCTTCTGCCCAAAACAAGGATCTCGGCACTAGTTTTGACACAAAAGGGTATGGTTTTTTTATATTTATTGTGACCGTTGCAATTCTCCGTTAAAGGTCCCATGCCATGCTGATTTTTTTATGCTTTTATACAAGTCTTGGTAGTCCCCTAATACTGTATCTGAAGTCTCTCTCCGAAATTCAGCCTTGTTGCAGAATTACAGCCACTTAGAGTTGAGCCAGTCCCACTATGAGATTTCCAGAGGTAGCGCCATTTCTGTGTCTGTAGGTTTAAAAGATAGTGAGGAGGAGAGAGGTGGGGCGAGGAGGAGAGAGGCAGAGCAAGGTGGGGGTGGGGGAGGAGCCATCTTGCAGTACCATGCGCTAATGTTTACATCATATAGCAATGGCTACTGCGGTCACGTAGCTGGTAAAAGACAGCTGTGATCATCTGTAGTGAGATTTGCGACATTTCATTTATAGCCACGCAATTGAGATCAGTGCCTTCAACCCCATTCTCATCTGATCACCCTGGTTTGCAGAGGTGCTCACTCATAGTCTTTTCAATGAGAGGAAAGGCATATCTTGTGCGCACCACCATAACACTAACAGCAGCACAGTTGTCCAAACAAAAAAGAAGTACAACACTCGAGTTAATGTGTGTATTCACACTCCACTCCAAGTTACTTCCAAACTGTAATACATTACAGATTACTTGTTACAGTCATTTAAAAGTAATCCCTTACCTTTCAATAT
>JBBJLR010000087.1:11695841-11707912 GCA_037577145.1 Brachypetersius gabonensis
AGTAATATTGAAAGGTAAGGGATTACTTTTAAATGACTGTAACAAGTAATCTGTAATGTATTACAGTTTGGAAGTAAGTTGCACAACACTGTGCATTTATTGAAAATGCGTTACATTTGTATATAGACTTTATATATTTCATACAACTTATGGGATGTAAAATATTATGTCAGTACTTTTTTCTGGCATAGCATAACCCTATAACATAAATTCTTATATCTAATGAGAACAACTTGTGTTATTCAATATCCACTTGTCCTGTCATATCATATATGCAGTAAGCCCATACAGAAGCATGCCAATTAATACATCAGTTGTTTGTTGAGTGCACTCCTCAGGTTTCAGCTGTGAGCGTTAGTTTTTTTCTATAAGGAAGGACTCTTAAGGCAAAATGATGCATTGGGATGCATATTGAGAACTGGTACAATACTGGAACCAGTTTCTGACTGATCAGTATTGAAGTCTCTGGACTAACGGTGCTACTCTTGGTATCTATGCAGTGGCAATACATTCTAACGTAGCTAGACTGAATCAGTGGGAAAGATAGAAGCAACATTTTTGTTTTAGCTCTTACAGTTGTAGCCTACACTTGAAGGGCTCCAGGAGGGCAGTGGATTTAAATTGTATCTGAATAATAATATAATAAAGCATTCAGGATTTTCAGTAATTAAACACTGTTTTCATAAAGTGATTGCAATGTTTACATGAACCTAGACATGAAAATCATGTAATCTCCAAATAGGACCATCGGCGTAACATATTAGTGCAACTATCTCTGCACTAATGAGTGTATATAACATTGTATATATACAGTATTTATACATAGATACAATCAGTGGTCGCAGCACCTCCACATTTGGATCCCTGATTATCTTGTTCAGCTTGTCTATTCTTGTTACAATGCAATTTAATGCATACAGTGTTACAGTGGTCCAAGGGTAACTGTGCTTTTCCACTTTGGTATTGCTTTTGTTAGTCTGCTGCTAATTGATTTGCTCTGTGCTTCCTATGAACACTATTCAGTAGGGGTGTAACAATGCATCACAATATAATGACACTGCAATACAGAATGTGACAAAATGCATTGTAAACATGTGACTATGATTATGACTGCATTGTTTATAGTGTTAAACCAATGCAAATGAACAACCCAGTCATTTCAGACATCTCATTCCCCACCGTCCAACTCTAGTTTCATTATTAACTTGCATATTTTAACAATGAAACTACAGTTGGAAGGTGGGGAATGTGATGTAGAACTGAATAGTCATTATAGTTCCTCATTCCAATTTTTTTCAGAATTTTGGTCTTTTGAATTAGGCACCCTACCCTGCAAGACAGGCAATCATAGGCCTGTTGTCTTCAAAGGGATATAGAGATGTTGGAATGTGGTCATGTAAAAATTAATTTGACCTATTTCTACTAGTGGTATTTTAGGTATCCATGTATTACTGTTGTTGTTATTGTTAAAAAATACAATATGTATAACATCAAATTAACCCTTGTTTTCTTTTTGTTTTACAGGGTATGTTAACCTGAAAATGATTTTATGGAGGAAACAGAAGGAGTTATTTTAAAATGACACGCACAGATCCACCCAACATACTGGAATCTACTGTGTATCAAGCTGTTCAAGTGAACTGCCTCACTAACCACACCAAGTCTGACTATTCCTCTAAACAATGTGATTCCACATGCATTAGCACACTGGAGGACACGCAGAACAAAAAAAGGCACTGCCATATATTTAGTAACAAGTCTCCAGCCAAATACAACACAATCGAAATGGACTACCCATATAGAAGGGCTGACAGATATGCAGCCCACCCAGAAATCGCCTGGAATGCCTTAGCCCACCAACAAGGGCACGGAGTCCACCGCTTTTCTTCCCCAGACCTATACAACTTTAGACTGACCCCTCAGCCTTTGACAACTGAAATGACCGGTGAGGTTCCTGTGACAGAACATAAGAGGAGAACCAGATCAAGAAGTGCTCCCCGAGCCCAGACCAATCTCACTCCTGTGTCTATTGATGGTTCCCCTCCAGTGTCAAGAAGGGGTAGGGAAGCACAGAGGTCTCCAAGACAGCCTCAGTGGAGGCCTGAGGTGTCTCCAAGAAGAGAGTCCTCTTATGCAGCAACTCGGGCACTAATCCATGAGGTACATCCCATCAAACTACAGCCACAGAGGACCGACACTAGCAGATACTCTCCTGTCTATGTGTCTGATGGTTTGGATGAGGGCAGGCCTGATAAACCTACTGCTAGCCCTCATGTCCGATGTAGGGTGGACATTAAGCCTGATGAAGCAGCTTTGCAGCAACGTGGACAAAAGTCATCCACTCCAAAGGTAGAAATACCCTGGCAGAAGTATCCCAGTAGCGGCAGTCGGAGTCTTACAGTACCTCGTCACTATTCCAGCTCCAGAACACCAACGCCCACTGAATCCTTCACAGGTGAATACAGGCCTACTTACCAGTATTCCCAAAGTATGCCAAACAGTTACATGCTGCCAGTGGACACCCCAGTTCAAAGGATGCCTTCTCAACGAGAGTCAAAGGAACGCTATGGTAGGGAACGAAGGGCTCACTCAAGCCCCAATGTGCCAACTAAATTCTTCTATGCAGAGGATTTGGGGAAATATGGATCTTCGGCTCCTACAAGGACTTACTATCAGGATGACCGTTTCAGCATTCCGAGCCAAACCTATTCTCCCAAAGTACACTATGTTCAAGATCCAAGGACACACATGGTGCATGCCATACCTGCCAGACCATATTTTACAGAAGTAGACTATCAATATCCTGCACCTGTATATCCAAAGTCCTATGGTGCAAATCAACCAGGACCATACATAATTCAAACGCCCCCAACTCGAACGTTTTATGGTGATGACCCAAGGACATATCAGATACAAACAGCTCCCCCTAGGATTTTCTATGTGGGTGATTCCTATGTGCCACCAATGGAACATCACCTTCCAGCACGGGCATACTACACAGAGGGTAGGCGTCATGCTCGTGTGGTTCAGCCACAGTCAGATGACTGGTATGGCTCAGATGTGTCTGGCTATTCTTCCCACTATCCGTCTTCATACACCTCCCAGGTTACACCCACAAGAGTTAGGCAGGAGCCCGTGCTTGCACCTTGGTACACAAATCCATGTATGGAGCCAACAAAGCAAGTAACTGACCCAAAGCCATATTCAAGGTCTTGGGATAACATCCTCAACACACACGTAGAGAGGGAACAGCCGGTGCCTCGTGGGAAAAGCGATGAGAATCTCCTTTGTCAGGGGAAACAAACTTTGTCTACAAATGACCGGCCAAAACCTATTGTTGTTAACCTTTCAAGTTCACCTAGACGCTATGCAGCTCTGTCATTATCTGAGAATTCACTGATTGACAAAAGCCCAACTGATGCTAGGAGCACCTCAAATAAACAATGGGTTATCACCCCTGAGATCACAATCACAGACAATGATATTAAACCTGGCAAGGGTTGTAAAGCAGAAGCACGCTCTGCCAGTTGGGATGCATTGGATTCTCAAAGAGCCCCAGATGAAGATGCTACTCATCATGAAACAAGATCTTTATCTATGGAATCAACTAAAGAAAAGACACACCACAGCACCTCACTCCAACAAAGCTTAGAGCAACTTGATGAGCTTTTAGCTGACCTGGTAATTGATTACAAACCACCTGAAAGTAGAAGGCCCAGTGAAGATCTGCTTGATCAACTCAAGAAGCTTATTGATGAAGAAGAGGCAGTATCATCAGGAAGAAAAGACTCAAAGGCAGGATCTGAAGGTAGCATGCCCCTTGACAAACAGCCTACTTCCATAAAAATAGATCCTGACTCCCTAAGGGACACAGAGAGTTGTGATGGACTTCGAAGTACTGAAGAGTGCTCCCCTGACCAGAGTCCAGATGAGGATGACACAATGATGTGTTCCAACAATAAATGCCGCCGTACAGAGACATTGTTTAATGCTTGCCTCTACTTTAAATCCTGCCACAGCTGCTACACATACTACTGCTCCCGCAACTGCCGCAGAGAAGACTGGGATATCCACAAAGAGAGTTGTCTCTATGGACGTATGGGCAGCGTGTGTCGCCACATCATCAAGCACTGTCGTGAAACTGCAGAGGTTCACAAAGCTTTCTCGCGTATAGCCAAAGTGGGATACTTGTCGCGAGGAAGAGGAGTGCTGTTTTTGGGATTTCCAAACCCAGGATCTTCCACAAACTTCCTTCAGTTTGGTCTGGAAAGCCTCCTCATGTCTCCAACGTACCTGTCCTTACGTGAACTAGATGGTTTCAGGGATAATCTCGGGGAGTATTGTAAGGAGCTTCAGGAAGCCGGTAAGGAATATGACCCCAATGAATGTTTCCTCTTGAATGTATCCATAGCTGTCGGTGAACAAGTGCCTGACGGACCATCACCAAGGGTCCAAACCCCAACCGTCAGGAAATACGCCAAGGTTGCTTTAGCTTCCTACAGCCCAGAGAGGAAGGTTCATAAAAAAGAGAGTGACATGGAGACGCTAATCCTCACTCCGCCACCAGGCACCGCTGACATCGACAAGGAAGGCGAGGAGGGGAGAAAAGCCAGGGAGATTTGTTTCATCAACATTCAGCGTGAGCTAAGGATTCGTGGAGTGTTTCTTCGCCACGAGTATCCCCATGTGTACCAGAAACTATGTGAATTTGTGGAGAGCAACAGAAGATTTACCCCCACCACTATTTACCCCATTGACAAGAGAACTGGCAAGCAGTTCATGTGCATGATAATGGCAGCTTCTGAGCCACGGACTTTGGACTGGGTAGCCACCCCACATCTACTAGATGACATTATTTAAACAAGTGCACCTTTTTTATGTACATATATATGTATAAAAAACAGATATACATATATATTGTTATACAGTACATATCTATATATCAAGCATATTTATTATAAATGTTTATAGTTATGTATTTTGTTATTGAAAAAGATTCATGTCTCCAAGGCCAGTATTATTTGTTGTTATAATGAGAAGCTGGTTATTTTTGCTTTTTATTGTACTTATCCAGTCTTTGTCAGCACTACTCTCCTTCTTGATATTTCTTTCTTTTCCAATTCACCTATCAAAAGAAAAAAATAGAAATATATGTATCAAGATATTCATATTTATTTTGGCAAATGACTTCAAAGCAATGTCTATTATGTATTTGATTCAAAGAAAATTTTGTTCTATGCAAGCATATCAACATCCTCCCTCAAAATATAGTTTAAGTACAAAAAATAACGTATATTATATTATATTATGTTATGTTGTATTATATTATATTATATTATATTATACTATATTTATATTACATAGGAATATGGATTTTTTTAATGAGTGGCACAATTATGAAGCAAAAAGGACAGTATACAATTTGTGGCTTAAAATATTCAGAAAGAATGGAAGACTGGACTATTTTGATTGGTTTGGATTTAAAATACGGTGCAGTTAAGCTTTTGAGCAAACAGTGGTTTTCAGTGCCAGCCGTGGGTCGCCTATGCTCTTGGTGTTCTTGTTTTTTTTTCCTTTAGCACACCTGATTCTCTTCATCAGATATTTAAGAAAACCACTCTTGAGTTGAGTGAGGTGTGTCAGATGATGAAAGCCAAAAAATAACAAGAGCATGGGGTTGCCTGGACTACTGCTGCATGAAACCGCACTAAATGAGTTATGTAACAAAATCGACCAAATTCCGTCATCGGTCCTTTCATGTACACTTGGTAGAACGACTTGAGCAATAACGAACCTGAAGGCGATTTTAACTCAAAAATATTGGTCGTTTGGTATCGGTTGTGCCGCACCTTAGGTATGATACCTGTGCTGTACTATTTGAAACACTGTGAACTGAATCTGTTCTGCTTGTCCTGAATATGATGCCCTTGTAATCCCTCGACCTGGAGATACATCAGATATATTGTTATGACTATGATGGGCATGTTTTGAACAGCTGCTATAGTTTCGTATCTAGAGTAATGTGATTGAAGTGCACCTCAGTAGCTATATGGTATGTTATTTAGCACAGTTGGGAAAGAATATACATCTACGTTTTACCCCAATTCATGGATAGAGACCAGCGATTTCTTTTTGTGTTGAGATTTCCACAAAAGATTAAGATCTCAGTAAATGACACTTTGTTTAGTTATATTGTAGACTTATTAGTGCAGTACGTTCATATGGAGCACAGTAGTTAACTAGTCACCGAGTTTTACTGATAGTTTTCGCCAGCCTTGTACTGAATTTGCCGTAATTTGATTGTCCCAGTTTAGTCTGTATGAAGAAAAAAAAAAAGAACAAATTGTGTTAGGCAAAGTTGTGGGCCTGACTGGGCCTGAACTCCACTTCCGCTGTAGTAAACAAACATTTTAATGCACAGTTGCTGTTTATTTTCTGAATTTAATAGCGGGGGTAGAGGAAATTGACCTGTTTTATATGTTTCTATATATATTTCGTTCAATATGTCAAACTCAGCAAAAACAAAAATGGAATCTGTGTGCTGAAATAGTTTGCTTCCTGCAGAGGATGAGGAACCTATTTTCACTTCATTCAACAAAAGACAAGTTGTTTTGCACAGGACTGTATCTTTAGCCTAATTGGTGCCTGTAGCTGCCACTGATACTCGTCTACAGTGGGATGCTCTTGGGGATCCATTATGATCCATAAACATTAGAAAAGTCATTCAATAAGCAAAAAAAAAAAAGAAATTTTTTGATGCTAAAATATGTAGTAAGTTCATATCTGGAATGAAAGGGCATGTCTGTTATTAATTGCCCTACAACTACAGATTATATGAAAATTCAGAAGCTGTAAAATGTTTTATTGTACAGTGCATTCACTGTGACTTTTACCTTGTTAATGTTTTATTTTATTACTCTGAATTTCACTGATATTTTCAGATTCAGTGGCACTGAACCTGTGACAGTGCATAAACCAGAGGTCACCTGTTGTATCGGCCACTTTAGAAAACGTAGATATTTATAACGTTTGTTAACTCTCCCTTAAGATTGAATGAGATCATATTATCTATGTCTGTATGTTTTAGTGACCTCATAACTGAGAACCGTAATGACATTTTTGCCCAATGATGTTATTTAGCAGTTTTGTCTTTAAGTAATGTTCTGATCATTTAGACTGTCTGTTCATTTGTAAGTATATCTTAGCACAACTTCTGTTCGTCTTGAACAAATACTTTAAATCGTGACTCAAAAAACAAAGAAAAAAAATCAAATTTACATGATTTTTCAGTTGCCTCGTGTGCATTCAGTAAACAAACAAGGTTTGATTTCACTGGTCGTACGTTGCAAGCAGTGAAGACCGAATGAATTAAATAAATAAGTTCTTTGTTTTGTTTATAGAATGTTTCTAAACAAGATAACATCATAAAGCACTCCTTGGATCACTTCATTTTATTAAAGAAATGAATAATGAATGGTAGTTCATTATGCCATATTCTTAGCATTAGGGCCACTACTCCAGATTATGTTTCATTAATAGCACTTTTTAATTGAAGTTACTTTTCAATTCAATTCAATTACTTTTTTTTCTCAAGGACACACAGTATCATTGATGCAAAGCACCAAAAGCTATTTTAGTGCTTAGAGCACCCCCTTGTGGAGAAGAGTCAGCCTGCTAAACATGAATGAGTGTTGTTTAAAGAATCATTTTTTCTAAAGTTTTAAGAACCTCCACACAGTGGTAATGGCTCTATTCCAATGAATGGTTTTTCCTTAAGCCAAACGTCCCAAGTTCCGAACCTTTCAGGAAGAGTGTAGTTTATTGGACCACACCTGGAATAAAGGAAAAATAAATACATTTGATTTTCTTGGCAGATTTTTGACTAATTCACCTGAAAATATTTAAAGCACATGGTCCAAAAGTTTTTATTTTTGCAGAGCATAAAAGGGTTACGAAAGAAATGGTTGCATGTATTGTTTTCTATCAACAAATGTGATTATGATAATCTGCTTGATTATTTGATACTATACTGAAATGAATCTGGCAAGAAGTACGGCACACCCCCCAAAGCATTGGAACAGAAGAGTCAAAATTTAAGATAAAATCACATTTAAAAAAAACACATCTTTAATTATGGGTATTATTGGGCAGCAATATGCCCAGCAATGTCCAAAGATAAAGAGTGATGTACCTCATATTCATATTATTATCTTTAATTCAAAGAGACTGAAAAAGATTTTTGACTCTACTGTCTCAATAATTATAGAGGATGTGCAATATAGGTAAATATTATATAAATATATAGTATATATAGTATATAAAATCATTGTGTCAAGTGTTTAGAACAAAAGAGAGGATGTTGCATAAAAAAGATGAGACTATTGTATCTATGATTTATATTTTTTCTATTGGCATCACTGGGTTCCATAATAAACTGTTCAAGAGGACTGGGATGGAGAGAAACCTTTGTATGTGTTTATATGTCTCCATGCAAAATGACTGTAAAGTACACTTAAGAGGCCTAAAATATGTAAGATTAAGTTTGCTGATCGTTGCTAAAAAAAAAAAATCAACAACAATAATAAAGCATCCAAATGTTCTCTTCACACTTGCTGCTCATTCATCCACTTTATCAAATGTCCGTCTTCAGTCTACGATCCTGATCTTAGTTCAGACCCATTTTAAATCATGAGTGAGTTTCTGAGTTAAACGGAGGATCAGGAAAGGTCTCTGATCTCTGAGGGTCTCTAACAATTTCACTCAGACAGTTTTACAGATAGGCAAATGTTACATTAATGAAAATGTACTGAAAAACATTTATAATATGCAAAATTTCATGAACTAACTAGGTTTAAAGGCCCATTTTAATTTTAAGTTAAGCTTAAAGTGAATGAACTGTGTACAGTAGATTATGTACATCATAGCAGAGATGTTCACAAGTCATTTTTATAAAGTCCAAGTCAAGTCTCAAGTCTTTGAGTGGCAACATTTACAAACGGCGACTAATTGTGGGATTGTTGAGCTGTAAATGTTGAGCTCTGAAGTTCAGATGTGCTAGTTGGCCACGCCTCGTGATTACAATTGGCTGTTACTTAGCAGGGGGCGGGGCTGGGTGTTGTGATCTGCCCTCACCAACATGGAGGATTTGCCTTAAATGATGTTAAATCTAAATGTTTAATATGAAAAATGTTCACCTCGGACAAAAGTAATGGGACACCGGAGCGAGGTGAACGATTTTTGGGTTGTTGGAAAGAGTGCGAGATCTAAATAAATAATTCCATTAAATGAACATGGTTTACGAGTTATGACTCACGAGTCATAGCACAGAGTCCGAGTCAAGTCTCAAGTCATTGAGGGCAAGTCTAAAGTCAAGTCACAAGTCTTTGTGCGACTTAAGTGCGACTCGAGTCCCAGACTCGAGTCCCCACCTCTGCATCATAGCAGCACAACTTGCATTAAAAGAAGAAACACACAGTAGTAGGGTTTTAATCTCAGGCCCCATTCACTGCTATTAACGTCCATGTTCAGAGATTTGATCATATGTGGCTTCAAACTAGTGCATTAACACAAAAGTCGACTAGTCGTGTTTTTTCCCCTCTCTGCCCTCACTTGTGTACACAATGCAATCTCTGCCTCTGATTGGCTTACGATGACACACGTTCCTTTGTTTAACCAATTATTATAGTCCCTTCATAAAAGGGGCGGAACTGTTGGCATGAGGGGAATCTAAACACAAGACCACAACAAGACGAGAGACGCGGCAGCAGAGAAGACAGACACACATCACACGTGTGGAGATCCTTCACTCTAGACACACAAACACTCACTCTGGAGGTGGTCAGGTACGTATATGAACATCAACATCCAATCAACTGCACCATGATAGCAAAATGAAAAATAGCTGCATAGTTTGTTTCTTCTCAAGGATTAACAAAATCCTATCATAAGCCAGATGCCAATTCTAGGCATGAACAGCTCCTCGGATTGATGGGTATGTATGCATGAAAGCAACTTGTCTCATAGGTAGTCTCACTTAAATAAGGAAGGAAGTCATGAGATCATCCATCGCTGACATTGGAGCCAGTCTAAAAGGAAATGCAAACCAATGACCAAAGCACAATTTGAACATCATTACATTATTAATGCAAGTGATTTAAGATAAATGTTTCTTATATGAGGTAGCCTTTAGACAGTTAACTACACCACCCAATGGTGAGCTACACCAACTCTCCGCGATGGTGGTGCTAGATCGTGTTAATCTGAAATGTATGTCCAAATGTATGCAGACACACTATACCAAAAAAGTTGATGTAAAATACCTAGGCCTGATTTGGACTTTCTGAGGACGACCAGAAAGGTCTACTTGGGGTATAAGCTACAGCAGACCTTGCTCATATCAAGTGTACCAAATAATATGTATACAACAAATGAATAATGTCTAACCAATTCATGTACAATAATGCAGATTTTGGTGTTAGTATCAGCCATGGAAGTGGCTCCAGCTCATTAAAGTTGTTTATATGCCTTCAGCCTACACATACACACATTTACATCATGTTTATTACAGTACTGTGGACTTACATTTACGCTTAATTATCCAAAACTGACAGTCTCTCTATTGATATTGATAATTGCTCTGTTTCCCTCTCTCCGCAGGTTAAGAGTCTGGGTGTCATCCTCGACAGTACTCTTTCTTTTCAATACCATAATAATAACATTACCCGGTCTGCATATTTTATCTTTGTAATATCAACCACCTCTGCCCCTCTCTTACCCCCCACATGGCTGCCATCCTAGTTCACAGTCTTGTCATTTCTCATTTCGTTTATTGTATCTCCCTGCTCCCTACTTTCCACAAACTTCAACTGGTTCAGAATTCGGTTAAAATTCACAGCCTTGCCCCTCCGTATCTATCTGACCTCCTTCATATTGCCACTCCCTCTCATACCCTCAGATCATCCTCCTCCATCCACTTGACTGTCCCTTCTGCCCATCTTACCACTATGGGGAGCAGAGCTTTCAGCCGCTCTGCTCCCCGGCTCTGGAACTCACTATCACCCGAGCTCAGAAACATTTTTACACTTTAAATCTGCCCTCAAAACCAATCTGTTCAAGCGTGCTTTCTCTTTCTAATTCATCTGCAGTGTCTAAATGCAGTAAATTTAATATGCTTTTTAATCTTGTCTGTAAGATAAATGAAATGTATTATTATTAATGTGCCAATGTTGTTCTTAACATTAGAATGAGTAGAATATTTGTTAGATTGTGTTGTTAACCATGGTGCATTACAGCCAGGAACACAGCACCCAGAAAGCACTGGGTGGGGACGGTACCTTGCTCGAGGGAACCTCAGAAGTGCTTAGAGGTCCCGGGAATCGAACCAACAACCACCTGACTGCAGGGCAAACACCCTAACCACTAGGCTACCAGCTGCTTTTGATTTATGTACTAGTCCAGTGTCCTTAGCAAGCATGTTTTACATGTCCTTTACATGACGGATGTTCATTGTTTTTAGTTAAACATATGCAGTATCAGTGTCATACTAATATAGCTTTAAAATATTGGTGATACTATAGTGGGACCCTTGGAAATGCCATAGCTCAGGGTCCTGTGGGGTCTTAATCCGGCCCTGGTTTGAGCCTGAATCTGAACATCTGCACATCTGGTTGGTTAAATCTTTGCATATTTGTCTCAAGGAGAATGAATTAATCACTCAGGAAAGCTGCAAAGATCCGATCCTTAACGATCAAGGGCAGTAACCATCATTACTAGATGGGCTGTGTCTGTCTTAAGTCACTCTCTGATGAAGTCCTGATTTATCGTTTCCCCAGGGGGGAGCAGCACTGGGAGATCAGCAGCTCAAGGATTTAATTTGGCTCAGCAGGGGCTCCCATCCTGGAGGATGGGACTTTTTTTAAGATTTAGCAAAGGTTTTATACAGTTCTGGAAAAGAATAAGAGGCCACTGCAGTTTATTCTTAAATCAGCGTCTCTCTGAGTGTGAAACCATTCCAGTCCAGTGTCTGTTAAATTCCTCCACAAGCACCTCATTCTGCTTTATGAGGGACTGAT
>JBBJLR010000087.1:11708012-11722920 GCA_037577145.1 Brachypetersius gabonensis
ACACATATATATATATATATATATATATAGAGTGTATGTGTGTGTGCGTATATATATATTTACCCTCTTACCTGTCTTACCCGACTTTTTTTCTGAGAGGGTTTGTTAAGGTGTATAACTCATCTGGCAGTAACTTGGTTACTATGAAAAATACATGTGGACTTAAGCACTGACGTACATCACTCTGCTAAATGCCGTCAACGTAAACATTTCAGGTGTCAATTCCGTGTGTGCGTGTGCGCGTGCGTGTGTGTATAGCACCATCTGGTGGCTTTGGGCTCTTCTACATTAAGCCATCCTGTACTTTCAGTGTCTTAAAGCAGTGAGTCAGCTTTGCCTACATTCACTGAATCGCTCTGCCAGGCTGCCAGTGCACTTCTCAAATGATGTAAGTTACGTAATTGGAATCTGGAAAATTCAGCTGTGATTGGATGATATCGGATCAAACCGACTATTTGAAAGCACCTTAATTTCAGTGTGTTATCATTGTAAGCAGGTGTGGCTCAAGCTTAGACAGACCGTCAGACATGTCAAAGGAAGGCTTTGAAATTACTATTAATGAAAGTGAATATTATAACGAACATTATTGATCAGAAGTTTTCTTTTTATTACTTTTTATAGCCAAAATATGCGGCGCTGCTCATTCTGAATTTCAGAATTGCTCCAATGTCAAAATGTCCGATGCAGGGTGCTCGTATAAAACGTAATCAGTTGATCAGTGGCCGAGTATTGATAATTTAAAAATGGTAGAGACGTCTGAAACATGTCAGAAGAGAGAACAGTCGAGTCCTGTTTGGAGAGACTGTGAAGGATGGAACAAAAGGTAAAAAAAAACTAAACGTAAAGAAACTTAGCAGAGCAAAACGCTCATAAAACACATATCCAGACACTACTGCTCAGGAGACTTGAAAAAGAAAAAAAAAGTGAGACCATTTGTTGTTGTATAATTAAAATCAATCAGCCTGTAAATGCTGCTACGCATTCAGCTGTTCCTATAAATGGCTTGGTAAGAGTCGGTGCATTCAACTAGTAATACGCCCATTTCCAAACGTTGCGAGTTTAAGGCGCTCATGAAACCAAACACTGGTTTTATAGCAACCACGCTAGGCATTTTTTGCTGAAATGCATTTTCTAGTTAGTAATGCTGCTTGAAATAATCAATGCAAATGGTGACATTAACATGTTATGGCCCTGTGAGCATATATGTGTTTTCCAGTAATGGTAACTGAATGGTCTGGTGAAAAATCAATAATAGACAGGTCTCCACTTACCTCACTTGCTGTGTCAAAACCATCTGTGCAATTTTAAGAGTTTGAATGGATTTGGGCTTGTAAAATAGCTTATAGAAAATAAATTTTCCTTCAATAATATGATATATTTCCGAATTATTGTGTTAGGGGGGGATCTTGAGCCTGACTGCTCTGGCCAATATTCACCTCCCCCAAAATATGGCCAGGATCATAGATCACCAAGGTTAAAAAGTGTGGAGTTCTCCAGAATCACATTGTTACCGTTGAAACAAAAACCTAAACACATATCCAACTTAATAAGACAAAAAAAATATCCTAACTTATATAATATAAATATAAATGATTGTAAACCCTCCAGATATTCTAGACCAAACTCACCATACATGACAATGTTAAGGTCAGGTGCTGCTTTCATATTATATTAAAAAAGTGAAAATGCCATGCCATGCCATGATGCCACGATATGTAACAAAACAGAACCTTAGTATTTTAGTTCAGTCTTTAATTAGAAAATCTACTTATATAATACAGCATTGCGTATACTGTAACAAATATCGTTAATTCCATACGTCATGTGATAACCCCCCCGGTCATCAAACCTTTACCCCTTATAAATAAAATTTCATTTGAAATGTCTTTATGCAGCTCTTCTTCCCATCACGGGAACACTTCCTTTCCAACTGAGCCGACACTGATGCAGCGGTACGGAACACAAGTGCTTTCTCTCTTTCTCTCTCCATTTCCAACAGACAGAAAAAAAAAGCCTAGACCAGTCAAGACGAAATGGCAATCAGAAACCTGAGTTGAATCATGAGTTTTGGATCTGAACAAACACCCTGAATCCAGTTTACAACAGCAGCTTTTGGGTTACATTATGTGAGTTTGCCCCCATGTTTGAATGACAACAAACTGGATGGGGCAAAGAAAGAAAACCATCCGAACGCGCAAATGCAACGAACCTAGAGTATATAATGCAATCATTAAAAAAAAGCCTGTAAAAACTGTCATACATTCCCTAGGTGCAGCCCAAAAAGGACAGTCGGAACAAATGTTCTGATCGGCCTGACAGACGGTGCTCGGTTCAGTATATTACAGACCATAGACGACGCAGAGGAGGAAAACCCAGATCACAGTAAAAAGTACAGTTCATAATTGAATTAGTTTGATCATTAAAAATTCTGTAACAAACCAGCAAAACAATATGTTGGTTAAAAAAAAAAAAGTGCAGTTCATGGTTCCTGCCCAACTTCACAAGCACACAGAGTTGATTTGTTTCAAAAGAATACAAGGTTGTCCAATTGAATAGTACCAGGCACTGAAGTATAATGGCCGAAGAGGGTTTTTTGTTTTGTGAAATGACACACCGAACGTGGCTGTTAATTTCTGCATCAGATGTTTAAAAAAAATGCTCCCTTTTACATTTCAAAGTTCCAACACTTTCCAAACAGTGTTATGTTCGATACAATGGTTGATGGGTACCAGAGTTTGCTTGCTTTCTGTGGCTTTAAGTTTAGATCCACTTGTGTTTATTTGGTACACTTGCATGTCGAGTCCTCCTGTAGGCAATGGAGATGATGATTCAAAAATAAACAAAAACTAAAAAATTTTTTTTTAAACCGACTCTTGCACAGATTGCAGAATCAGAGACTTATGATATCGTGGCTTCAGTCTGGATGATCACTGTGGCTTCAGATAACATTGTCCTATTTGATTTATTGAATTCTTCTTGTACATTCTTGAACGACAGCAGAGCACATAAGGGCTCCGATATGGCTGAGGACTCAGTCCTCCTGTTTACAGACCCCCCCCGCCCCAGATACTGATTCTACCTTAGAGATACAGATGACTCCACACCCCCCACCCCAGCACACCATCTCTGGTTCAATCACTCCCTCTCCCTATCTGCCTTTACTTTCATTGTGCATTCCTGCTTTCTTTGCCCTTTCTTTACCCTGCTTCATTTTTACCTCCAACATGTTCTGCCATCCTTCTCTGTCTCTACCTCTCTCTGGTTCTCCCTGATGTCATTTGTTCCTTTGCTACCTTAGCCGGGGTCTGCCTCAACCAGGATCCTCCACTCGGTCTTTCTCTACACTTGGTTCTGAAAGAGTTATATTCAGGAGTCTGGCTGCACGTCCTACTGTCCTGACTTTTTGTCTTTCTGGAAGCTGAAGCTGGTGCGCCGGCTTAGTTTGCGCTGCCTCTGGGCGAAGTAGTCAGCTCTTGAGGAGCTGGCACGAGACTCAAGGATGTAGTTCACCTGGGAAAAGGAGCAAGAGATAAATGTACATCCAAAAATATCAAAAGAAGTCACTGCAAAAAAATAACAGCTAAGAGTAAACACACATCCTGCTAAAGACATAAAATCACAGGGAGGATAATACAAATTGTATGGGCATAAAAAACGTTTTTTTTTAGTTATAAAGCTTTGGGCGTTAAAAAAAAGTTCTAACACCTCATAGTTTTTAAATATGTGAATGTATAACACTAGAGAAAAATTTTAACACTTCTGACATAACAATTCATGTCAATCATGTAATGACAGCTAATATGACAGATAATACAGTTTGACATCTAACATTGTAGTAAGTTACTGGCACATATAATACTGTTATCAATGGACATAATTGTCATATCATATGACATCTACAATGTTTATGGTTATGTAAAGTGGCCATTAGCAATTGGGATTCAAACCTACAACCTTCTGATTGCAGGGCAACTCCCTAACCGCTAGGCCACAAGCTGCCCCAGTGAGTAGTGTTAAGGTACAATTAACCTTTATTAATTGCTGTTGTTACAGCAGAAAGTGGACAGAACAAAAGTAAGAGCAGAAAAAACAATAGAATAAAGACTTTCTAGAAAAGATTAAGTTCTTGAACAGCCCCCACTTTCTTCATAACTGCCAAGCCAGTGAACCCCATAGTCAGCCCCGGAGACCCCATTCCCTTCAACACCCCTTAATCAGAACATGAGGTGTTGTTAATCAGGTAACTGCTAAAGAGACTTGATTCAGGTATTGAGAGCAAATGAGAGCATGTGCACAGTGTGTGGTCACTTGGACTTGTAGTATGTATATATGAAGAAAGCTAAATAAATGAGCACCAAGCAAAGACTGTGGTGTAAGACTTCACCTTGAGCACAATCTCGTTGACCGTAGCAGCATCACATTCAAAATAAAGAGCTTTGTAGTCATGGTTGTTGAGATATATGAGCTTAAATATTGCATGACCTACAAGGAGAGAAAAAAAAGACAATGACTGCACTTGGAATACAAACTGAAAAGTAGTAAAGACAGCCATAAAAAAACATTTTACTTAAAGGCTAGGTCTCCTCCTATCACACAATGCTGCCAAGCTGGGAGTCTGAAGGCCAGCATGTGCCTCCTCGAAGAGTTCATCCCTCTAGCAGGAGAATGAAGCTAACTGGAGAATGTTATTTTAATTTACTGATCATTTTGCATTATTTTAAGATTATTTTGCATTCAGGTTTATACCACAGAAAAAAAAATGTCTTTGGCCAATTATTGTTGGCCTTGGAAGCACGATCTGGGGTGAAATGTATATCCACAAATACAGGAGATTAAATTGATATATAGCTTCACATATGAAGCTTGTATAAAATCCAAAAAAAAGCGCTGGCAATAAAATGGGACCCACTGGAGCGGTTGCACATGATCGCAAGGTCAACATGCCGAAGAAATGCTGGACTGAACTTTTACAGGCATGTTTATTTTATAACTGAACTACCGAGATAAGAGCAACACTAACTTGGACTCTTCTCTTCCACCAGGTCACAGGCGCACAGCAGGTCCGAGTCTATAGAGATGGGCTTCTGACGGATCCAGAACTTAGTGCTCGTCTTCTGATTGGTCACAGGGTCGATCTCCACCTTTTCACCTGATATACCTGAAACAGAATTAAAAGGTTGTTAGATTTAGAACACGAGAGGCACGTTATCTGTTTTTGGAACTTAAAAACATTTTTCTCGTGAAAAGAATTGAATGAACACGAACACACGAGAGTGTTGGAGTGTATATATAGTTTTTCCTTTTATAAATTTAATTTATGCTGAATATACCTTCATCTTTCAATAAAAAAATGCAAAATGTCATTTCAGTTTTTTTATATTTTTGTAGTTTTCCTACAGGAAAATTAATACAAATGCAAAAATCTTGCAAAAAAACAAAAAGGTAAAAAAAAAAACAACTAAAAAGCACAATTGACCATTGAAAGGTCTTGTGAGCATGAGCGGTAAACCAGCATCAGATGCTTCTCAAATAATCAAAAGGAAACAGAACCGTAGTCAAAAGGAAGGCTGGAGTGTTTTCACAGAATTAATCCTTTAGTAGTTGTGAACATCAGCACCTCCTCTTCTGGGACAACATACCTAGCTGAACATCGGTGGTGAAGCGGAGCTTGTGGATCATGCTGATCTTGAAAGATTTGTAGTGATGACTGCTCAACATGTCCTGTACCGTAGTGATGTCTATTGGGGGGTCTTCTTCTGAACTCTCCTCTCCTCTGGAACCTGAGAGAGAGACAAACAGAAAAAGTGAGATAGGGACAAAAATAGCTGTGCTGTGCATCACTATTCCACTGACCGAGATCTTAGGCTAATGTGTCTTTTGGAAACAGTGAGCATGACACACTTAATCTAATGTGTTTTCTCTTTGGGTCGTATTGAAACTCACTGTTTTCTCGGACGAGGCAGAATTCTAGCGTGCTCTGGCTCTCCAACGTACTGTCCAGATCCACAGCCACATTCGGCTCCGACTGCTTTTCCAGGCGATACAAGGGTCCTACAGCAAAACAACAGTCACCAGAATGTTTAGTCTTCACGCTTACGTTTTGATTAATTCATGTGAAACTCGTCTTTGAGTTGTTAATTTAGTAATATACATACACTACATGGACAAAGGTACTGGGGCACCTTACCATTACACCAACAGGGCCATTAAGGACATTGCAAATACACAGACTTCAATATTGCCCCGCTCTGTTGTAGCTATAACAACTTCCACTCTACTTGGAGGGCTTTTCACAAGACTTTGGAGTTTCTGGGGAACATATGTGCCCATGCATTCTGTTGAGCATTTAAAAAGTCTTGGACAGTCTTGAGATCAGAGCCTGGACTTTCTGATCACAGGGCGAATGCCTTAACCACTAGGTAAATCATTAGGATCATTAGGCTGACCATATGTAAATCATTAGGAAGAACAACCAGAGCTGTGGACAACCTGCCAGGAAATAACTTTTTCTTTTTTTTTTTACCCATACACAGTGAGGAAAATAATTAGAGCAGAAAAATTACAATTAGACATCCACCTCCAGGCCGACAAACTATTTGGAAGGTGTGCCAGAGAAGCACTTTTCTTTTTTTCTTTCTTTCTACCAGCTTCTGTGGTCACATAAGACAAAAATAAAATTCAGGCTTGGTTTGTGTAAAAAGGTCCCACAGACTTTTTCTCCAAAGTCCATGGAAACCTTGTTAGGGCATATGGCTTCACCAACTCTATGAAGCTCCAGGAGATCTAAAATCTAGCAGTGAATGAAGACAAAATTGACCATGTTTTATCTTTTTTTGGCAGATTTGGCATAGTTGGATCTTGTAAGTGCACAATAAACTGCTTTTGAATTCATCGTTGAATTTTGCATATAACAATGCAATTAATCACAGAAAATTATACAATTATATATATTTCAGTGTGAGATGGAACTAAGACAATTTTTGTCTTATTTGTGCTTTGTTATTTGACCCAGGATATAATAATTATGGAGCGGAATTTATTTGAGCTGTCTTCTTTCCTTATTGAGTAAGTTATAAACGCTAGACTTCAGTTGGCACTAAGCACTAATGGAAACGTAGCTGCAACCCAGAGTGGAAACTGAGAAACTAGGCAACTAGGCTACGGCTTCTTTGCAATATTTTAAAAACTACTGGGTCCGAATATTCTAAGTGAGAGCCAAGGATCTTACCTCGACATCTGACATCTGTTGCAACTTTGATTTTCATAAAAAAAATACGAAAAATTGAGAAAACAAATGCATTGTGTGAAGACTGAATTAAACTCAAGGAGCCAGTATTAAACAGTGACCAGGGTTACCAATGAGATCTCTTACCTGATCCTTTCTGGGAGCCTTTTCTTTTCTTCAGTGCCTTTTGCAGAATCTCCTTCATGGTTACCTTTAGACTGTCGACTGGTATCAGGGAGAAACCATGGGCTGCATTTCTGTGGAGTGAAGTATTGCAAAACCCTGAATTAACGCATCACAAACATATACCTCAGTTTCATTTTACACATTATAAGACCTGTGGCAGATTTTCACTTTTATGCTCAGTTGTCACCATTATGTTGAAATCCATTAAAAAAGCTAAAAAGTAATTATTCTAATGAACTGACAAATTTATCAGTTTAACCGTACAATTTTTAAGTAACAAAATTCAGAACCCCACCCATTCATAATTCAGCTATTAGCATACTTATGCATCATTACAAGAGCCCCAAGCATCACTGATATAATCTAGTCATTTAAAATTCAACCTTCATGAAACGGCAAACACAGTTTCTTAATAACAGCTGAACAGCTGCTTTTATTAAATTAGTCATAACTGTACGTGACTAAATAATGGCTTCACATCTGGAGGCACATTGAAATTGTATATGCTAATCAGAATTGGTTGTACTTCAGTTCAGCGTTCAGTTCAACATGCAGCATCTAATGGGGCATTTTGCATTCTACACTATGGACAAAAGTATTGGGACATACTTCTTAATTATTGAATTCAGATGGCCCCTTCCTTCCAGTGAAGGACAATCTAAATGCTTTGGCAGACCAAGGCATTTTTGACAATGCCATGCTTCCAACTTTGTGGACACAGTTTGGGAAGAACCGTTTCTATTCCAGCATGTATGTGTTCTTTGGTGTGGAAGAACTTGACTGAGCCCTGACCTCAACACCATCCAGCACCTTTTGGATGAACTGGAACGGAGATTGTGACCTTCTCGTCCAATATCAGTGTCTGACCTCATAAATGCTCTACAGAATGAATGGACACAAATTCCCTCAGAAACTCCAAAATCTTGTGGAAAGCCTTCCAAGAAGAGAGGAAGCTGTTATAGATGCAAAGGGGGACCAACTCCATGTTAAAGTCTATGGATTTGAATGCAACGTGACTAAAGCCCCTGCCGGGTGTCCCAATACTTTTGTCCATATAGTGTATATCCATATCCAGCCAGCTCAGATTCAAAGCTTAAATCCTTTATCAGTAATGACAAACACAATCTTCAGCATAGAAGCACAACCAATGCATTATTTAAAGGAAGAAGAGCCTGTTAAAACGCTTTTTTGTTTGTTTTGTGCAAGTACAAATGTCTGTTGTCAAACAGTGTGCTGAGAAACACAGGGCAGGATATGGGAATATCCAAAGCTCTGAACACAAACCCCATGTGCATGTCAGCCACAAATACTTATACAGCACAACACAAAAACAACCCAAGGCCACAGACAGAGGGATCACGCTGATCCCTGCACTGAGGAGTCGCTTGTCCACTTCTATTTAGCCTGACTGACCCTACTGCCTTGGGCAAGAGCCTCTGACATCCTCATAAGGCGGCATGAATATCAAGCCTGAGCCCATCAATAGAGGACAAGGCCTGGTGGCCCACCACTGACCAAACACTGGTCCAGCTGTCGCTTGTAGTCTAAAAGTGCCTCATCAGTGGGGTGGCAGAAAACAGGCCCTGTGAGCACAAAAGCCCAGGGGATCTAATCTCAGCCAATAGAAGAAAACTAAAGAGGTACAGGAGACAAAAAAATGTCATGAATATAACAGGAAAAAAGAGTAAGAACCCAATTACAAGACTCCTAACCACTATTTGTGTTACTAGTCATTCACTTACCTGTCAGTTACTTATCTATGGTTTTCAAAACCCAGCATGTGTGTATATAGCCTAGTGTAGTTCAGATTGAGGTTTATATGCAGAGTTTTTACTGAATTTATTTATATTTTATATTGTTTTTGTCTCTGTGTGTCTGTTTAGTCGAAACATACGCCATTTTCTCCAGGATCAATAAAGTTATCTGATTGATACTGAAAAGCAACTGGATAAAATAACGTTTTTGTACAAACTAGAGAACCTGTCATTCTTCTGTAATAATGGCCCCTGTCAGGGGACGTGACCCTTCTGTAATAAAGAGCTCAGGTACTGCTGCCACAGCGCACGGCACAGGGAGACCGGACGTGTCGCTTGAGCGAAAAGGTCATAAACCATCACAAAAACCATGTTCTAGCCAAGCAGGTCATTACACTGTAGTGATTAATGCGGTAAACCTTTGTTTTTCGCTCATTAACACTAATTTTCACATTTTTCTATCTGAAGCTCATCATTAAAAAAAACATGTTCTTTACTTTGGCTGTCACAAGCCTGTCTCTGAATGCTGTCAGCTTCCCTTAATGTCTTGCTTACTATAGTGTGGACAAGGGCATTAACAGAAAAGCCGATTTGTCAACGCGCAGATGCCAGAGGCACAAGTCGACGACCCCTGAGAGAAGCTGACGTGATGTTTTTTTTCCTCCCTCTGTTTGCGCTGGTCTACACAAAGCAATCTCTACCTCTGATTGGCTGACGCTGACATGCGGTCCAATTGCTATAGTTCCTTCATAAAAGGGCTGGTACTGTTGGTGCGAGGGGAATCTAAACAAGACCACAACAAGACAAGAGACATGGCAGCAGAGGAGACAGACACACATCACATGTGTGGAGATGTGTCGAACACAAACAGCACGGAGACCTGCAGAACCTGCAAGTCGGTGTTAAAGTACAGTAACAGAACCGGCGCTCTGCATCTGAAACATCTGCTAGCTAACATGGCTAATGCTAGCACTGCATAGAGTCAGCCAGTCCAGAGGACTGGCCGCAGTACAAGGCGAAAGCTAATGTTACAGAGAAATTTAACAAAATTTGCTCATTGTTGGACGCCTGTTCAAGTGCGGACAGAATATGATCCCAAAGAAACACAAAATTATAAAAAATTTAAAAAGAGTCAGAAACTTAGTGAGGCTTTTGTGTATAGTGAGAGATCAAAGTCTGTGTGAGTGGGCTTTGTCCTGTCTTTTGTGAAAGACAAATACTGCGAAATAGCTGCAATTTCACAATTCACTTTCTCAGATGCTAAATACTAGATGCACGACTGATCACAATGTTCAACACATATTAAGGGAGTTATGCTGTCTTATGGTGGAGCACTCACTACTTCTGTTTTTTAACTGTAAATAGTATCAAAATGAGAGAGGAAATAAAACAAAAACAAAAAGGAAATAACTCAAATTACATACCCTACTCTTACCCATCAGCATGTCAGGGGTGTTTTGTTGCTCAAAAAATGCTATTTGTTTAACATTAGGGGTGGGCGATATGGCAAAAATATCTCAATTTTTTTTACAGTTAAATCACGATTTTGATTATCACAGTATTTATATTAATAGATTTTTTTTTTTTACTATTTTGCAAGTTACTGAACAGTACAACCAAACTAATATTGGTTGAGCGCGGTTTCTATAAAGAGCATAGAACCGCAATATATGGATGGAATGTAGTTTATATAGACGATACTACGATCTCTCTGCTTTGTTAACACTAAAAATAAACAACCACCAGGTCCGGCAAGATAATTTTACCGCACTGATGGATTTACAATAACAACTGATGGACTACACAAAAGTCAAAGCTCTGCAGATCCATACAAACTAAACTTTCAACACTTACATATATGCATAACCAACCAACACATAGCGGACCTACACAATATTTAATAGGTTTCAATCTAATGTACCGAGCGATGCTTGTTTACATTTTCTAAATCAAAAGTGAAGCATAAAACTCACATTCTAACAAAAAGTGACTGCTTGGGCCCCAGTCCTGGAGATGAGTACTTCTCTACCAAGGCAAGCGTGCTGAAGCCAAACTTGTGGATGGGCTCATTGGAATCTAGAGGAGGGAAATCTGTGTCCACCTCTCCATCATCCTCAGCTATGTGGAGGCAGTATGTGTTTACGTTCTCACTGTAGAAAGAAAAATGAAAGTGTTAGCATTTCAACAAATGCACAACTGTAAGAGAAAGTGCGGCATTCGTCAAATAATTATAGCAGTTGAAGCTCTCACCACAAGTACGTCGTGTGTGTGTGTGTGTGTGTGTGTGTGTGTGTGTGTGTGTGGCCATGGAAACTCTCTACGAAGCTCTCTACGCTGTTCTTGAGCTAATCTGAGGGCAATGTAAATTGTAGAGGTCTGCAGCGATTGACTGCAGAAAGTTGGTGACCTCTGTACACTACGCCCCACAGTATCCGCTGACCACGCTCCATCAGTTTACGCAGCACCACTTTTGAATGAGTCACGCTGAAAATCGGCTAATCAGAACAGGTATTTAGAATTTAAGTGGTCTGAAACACACCGTTACAAAAACAGAATGTTTAATAGCAAGGGATAGAGAGAAGTTGGAAATGAATGAATTGTGGCTGATTTTGGTACATAACATTTAAGCACAAAAGATTGTACTGTACTATTTAGGCACATTAACTTCTGTCTAAGTCAAATTGTCTATTAACATGGTTTTGGTTCAAAGTAGAGGTGGGCATTATGACAATATGAGATCATGAAGCCGTTCTATGTACTGATGATTTACCAAAGCAGAAAGATCGTAGTATCGTCTATATAAACTACATTCTATCTATCTACTGCAGTTCTATGCTCTTCCTAATTTTTTCCTCTGCCAAATGGCACTATTTGCCCGCCTTATAGAAACAGCGCTCAACCAACAATAGCTTGGTGGTACTAGTCAGTAACCTACAAAATAGTAAAAAAAAAAAATATCTATTAGTTTATTAATATAAATATTGTGTTAATCGAAATCGTGGTTTAAAGTAAAAAAAAAAAAAGATATAATATTTTTCAATATGCCCTACTGTTTAGAGAAAGGCAGATGTTAACATTTGCTTCCCTCACAATTCACCAGTTAGCTGTTTGGGTATTTTGTCCAAAATGTCTTCATTTACGCAATCACTTACTTGAGTTTGGGTTCGCGGCCCTCACTGGTGTATTGCCAGCATGTAAGACCAATAAGATCATGGACTCGTGCATTGGCCATTGTGACCACAGTCATAGGATGCAATTTCTCCTGGGTCGACTGCATTGAGAGGTAGACATCTATTTTTTTGGTTGCTGTTGTACCTACGTGGCCCTGTACAGGAACAGGAAGATGCAAATTGTTCAAGTTACTGTAATGCACAAAATATTATGTATGATTCCAATTAGATTACCTAAAGCAAAGGTGAAAGTCAATAGGACAGAGACATTTCGCAGTGCTGATTGTGATTATTTAAAACTTTTGTCTTCTCATTACATTTATTGTATGAGTAAGCAAATCCAATTTAAAGACTCCAAACAGGAGGACACTTCATACCTTGCCATCGAACTTGGAGTACTCATTGAAGGGGTTGTTGAGTTGTTGGGGGCACTGCTCTAGCCGCAGAGAGAGGGTGGATTTGGTCCCTGTACACCGTGGTCTGTCCTTAAAGTCCTTCTTTTCAAAAAAAGAACCCAAGTCTTCTGCTACAAGAGATTTGAACGAACAACAAAGAAGTCACTAGGCACTGTGTAAAGGAAATAAAAACCGCAACATGGGATAGAACCAGAGATGGTGAAACCAGCGGATACCGATACTGTCAAACTGATCAGAATTGTATTAAAAGCTTTAAAAGGAACTATTTTTAAATCAGATGCTTTATCTAAAAGTAGACCATCATGCTCAAACACTTTCCCCCCACTTGGAGATGCTCAAAGCCAAAATCATGACACAATGAGAGTACATGCACTTTCAGGATAAACTGATTACAGTATTATACTAAATATAATGCTCCAGCTGAGCATTTTCTGCTGATCTGTCCCTGATACAGATCTGCCATCTCGAGGTAAAACCATGTCACATGATCAGTGAGACAGTTCTGTACCTGATTGAGAAGACGTCCTGTCTTTCCACTGAATGTTTTTACACTTGATCTGGTTCTGCCGTTCTTTCCTCAGTCTTTCAAGTCGTTGAGCTGTAAAATTCGGAAAATCAGAGCAAATCATTAAAACAGTCTGAAAATCAACCATCTGAAACCAGAACAGAATTATCCAGCATAAATTCGCTTTATTCCAAACATATAAAGAGCTTTCCAAACGACAGACAGCAAGAGAACATCTCTACAAATCACTGTCTATTCAAAAGTATTAAAATAAGTGCAATGGTTTTATCTTTCTTTACTGCTTTGTACACTCATATTTTGGATTGCATCAACATGGATTAAGCCACAGCCTGGATTAAAACAAGGTTGATCTATTAATCCAGTTGTAGCAAACTTCAAATCTACTCCAAAATAATCAGGTTTAGATTTAAACCAGTTGAAACCTGCTTTTATGGTGAACTTTTAAAGTTAATAGAGATGCTCCACTACGCATTAAGGACTACATTTCAACCTGTGTCTGACCTAATAAATAAATAAATAAATAAATAAACAACTAAAAAGTAGTAGTAGTGCAGGCAAATCCATTCCTGCATGTACTTTACAATGAAAAAAAGAAAACAGTATCAGAAAGATTAGTGTATAACCAAAACACATTAGTGCCATCATTACAGCAACCTTTCCATGGGTGCAAGCTGCCGTTAGCTATGGACCATTGTTGGTAACTCAGGAACACTGAAAAAGGAACACTGAAAAACATACAGATTCGGTTACAAAGCAAAAGCTTGAAGTGTCCATGCTTAAGTCATTTTAAACCAAGTTTGGGAAGAGAACAAGACCGGCACGAAAGTTCATGTTTAGGAATTAAAAACGGATTTGATTAGCCCTAAACGCACTGAAGCTAAATTTAGCCCTTGTTAAAAGCAACCTAACCTCAATAATGTACTGATGATTTAGTATTTATTCTAATTTTTGCTGTTCTGCCCACTTTCTGCCATGACAAAGCAAATTTCCCACTTGTGGGACTAATAAAAGTTTATCTTATCTCATGTTATCTTCGACACACATTTCTGCAGACTCAATCTTGATGTAGGTAAGTGTCATTTACAAGAAAAATTAGGCCTTGTCCACAAGGAAATTCAAATATTGGATAAATGATCGTGCTCTGAAAGCCATACGCGTTTTTGTTGCATTTTGCAGCTGCGGTTAATTGACTTCAGTAAGGCGTTACATTGGCTCTTGTTCATGTTTACATGTGGGTCGTCTTTGTGGATAGTTATGCATTAAGACATGGATCCCTATTCTTTATTAAAACTAATTCTTGACATTCTTATTTTAAAAGTCCTTACACAGCATGGTAGACTTCCTGAGGGACTTTACTGTATCAGTGAAATGCAGTCATGCAGCAGAGCTGCTATGACAATATATTTGTAGAACTAAATGGTTACATTTGCTTTAATGCCTTGAAGTAACTTTGAAGGTTACACTTCTGTTTTTATGCCTTGAAGTAAAATAAAAAAAATCACAATTGTCCCATGTACATAATTTTAAACGGCATGTAAACATAACTATATATATACTGCTCACAAAAATTAAAGGAACACTTTAAAGAAACACAGATACATCAGATCTCAATATGAAGTTGGATATCTATA
>JBBJLR010000087.1:11730986-11749037 GCA_037577145.1 Brachypetersius gabonensis
TCAGAACTCAGAGTGTATCAGTAAACTCTGATTTCAGTAAATATAACCGGAGTAAAACAGTCTAGAACCGGTGTTTGGTCTCCTACACATTAGCTGTTTGCTGCACTTTCTCCCGGCCCTCTCCACCCACTTGTGGGCGGAGTTTATCCTGAAATTTCTCCCAGGTTGAAAGATTCTAAACCTAAAATTAAAAAAAAATAATTTTTGTTCTTTATGGGCCTTCGCATGTGACGTCATTTTTAATGAACTTCCATGTAAAGAGCTGTTTAGTTGTATGATGCTAGTGCAGAGGATGAAGGAAATCTGGAGCTCAAACCTAAATCTAAGCTAAAACATCTCTATGAAGCTCTTAGCCAGGGGTGCTCAAATCTGTCCATCCCAGTTTGGCTCCTCTCCTCCACAGACACACTGGCGATTAACAGACGAGTTGAATCAGGTGTGTTTGAACTGGAAAATCACCAAACCTCCTCCAGGACCAGATTTGGGCTCACCTGCTCTTGGCACCAGGCCGCCTGTTTAAACCCTGTTTATTTGATGAGTGGTGAGAAGGCAACAGCCAGGCAGACGCCAGAAATAGATTGAGATGTTTCTTTTTATGCTCCAGGGTAAAATCGAAGCAGCAACTTGCATCCACATCGATGACGAGTTTCTACATAACCCTCCCTCCACACACACACATACATTGTTTATACACCGCGCTTGTTCTTTGACCTTCTGTCAGCTTTGACGAGCCTTTTAAGACTAAAAAAATTTTCCCCCACATGCGGGGTCCCTCTGATGTGAAGTGTTGGAAAAACTCCATTGGCGTGGAACAAAGGAGCGGCGCGTTTGGCTCGAATGCTGACGGCAACTGCTGGAGCGAGGCATTATTGCTGCCGGCGCTCCGTTCGCCCGCTTCAGACGGGTGACCTGCCACTGTCAATCCTCTTCTCGTCAACGACACCGGCGCAAACACACCTCGCTGACTGATGCCAACCTCTGATAGACATCATGTCATGCCGGGCTAACCTTGTGACATGTTAAGGCTGAGGATGCAGTCAGGCTTTCCAGTGTTTCTGCCATTTCACCAAGACAGGGTTTGATTGAAGGCGGGCTAGTTAATTAGCTTCTTTTATCTTGCTTTTTAATGAAATATTTAAAGTGAAAGTGAAAGCAGCTGGGCTGGTGTTTCTTTTTTATGAAGTGACCGCCTCAGGGAGATCAACCAGTGCATCATTGTTTTTAAATCTTGTCCCAGTTTCAACTCTCACAACCAAAAATACTTTCAAACTGTACTAATACTTCATGCAAGCATGTTGCTTATAACAGTCACCTCACTGTTTTTCAGATTTAAAAAGTATGTTCATATAAGATAAATATATTGGAAGCCCCTCCCCAACCCGGAGCGCGGGACGAAGGGGTAGAAAATGGATGAATATATAACTGGGGAAAAATGGGGCCCTACTTTACAGCTTTCAGATTTTGCAAAATGTTAATAAATATTTAAATGAGATTGATCATTTTTAAATAAGCAACATCACTACTATTTACCCACAATTCAACAGTGTTGCAAAGAGAGCCATAAGGGGCTAGATAACCCATGACACTAGTGATAAAATGGTAAAATGCAAATATAATAAATTCAGTACAGCACTATATATATATATATATATATATATATATAGTGCTGTCTCCTGTACAATATTATACGATCAGAAGGTCATGGGTTTGAATCCCCATAGGTTTGATGCCATCTCTCTTCCTGGGCGCTGTGTTCCTGCCTGCCCACTGCTTCACTTGGTGAATGGGTTAAATACAGTTAAATACTGTGTTCTACTTACATTCCTTATATACTTTACTCTTTTATGCATAAACATATGGTGCAATATTATGCAATCCGGAAGGTTTACATTGGCCACTTTACTGTTACACTTGTCTGCTTACTGTATTGCTTTACATTCCATTCACATTACCGAGACACTGCTGTATTGTATATTTATTGTATTGTCTTTTTATTAGTCATCCCTTGTACCTTCCTGTGACTTATGGTGCAGTACTAAAAGATTTACACAGCATTTACACTACACTGTTACATTACATTCATGTTACATTGATGATGTGTGTATTATATTGTTTGCATTGTTTATTGTTGTAACTTGCACTCTATGTTGCACCGTGGTCCATGGAGAAACGTCTCATCACACAATTTATGTATTCACAGCTGCTGATGACAAATAACCTTGAACCTTGAATGTAATTTTTTTTACTATTTTTTAATTCTGACACAGTGTGAATGGCAGCTGCTTTTTTTGTAGATGCAGGGTTTTATTCTGACCTCAACAGTTTGAATGACACCTTGTCTGTCAAATCTTCTCTCAGGTCTCAGTATCCGTAGTGCCCATGAGGACGAGCCTCCTGACCCTCAGCTGATGCGTCTTGATAACATGCTGCTGGCGGAGGGCGTGTCTGGTCCAGAGAAAGGAGGCGGGTCTTCAGCCATCGCTGCGGCAGCAGCAGCCGTCGGGGGCGGAGCCGATAACTCCATCGAGCACTCGGACTACAGAGCGAAGCTTGCCCAAATCCGACAGATCTACCACACTGAGTTGGAGAAATATGAACAGGTCTGTTGGTTTATTTTATATTTTTATATTAATAATATGTATACACACAACTGAGTCCAATATAACTTGAGGATATGTAAAAGCATTAGTAGAAGCGCAGAATACTTGTGTATGTAGTTAAGAATTTACTTAAGACAACGGGGTCTGTTTTCACAAACCACTTTACGAATAGGAGAATCTGTTTTGTGACAAGGGAGTACAAATATATGTTTGTGAATGTACTTAATAACTTCCTTAAGACAACAGTGCCTGTTTTCACAAACCACTTTAGGAATACAAGCACTGATCTAGAATCTGTTTTGTGATGTAACCATATAAATAAGGTGTTGGTGTTGTTAGAGATGGCTGTCTATAGCATAATTTTGTCATTATATATATATATATCTCAGTAAGTCCTAAACCACTTTGACATTAAACCTTAATGTGTTTTTTTTTCTGGGGAATTATATTTTGGTGACATATTGCTACAGAAACAAATTTAGTGACCACTGAGTAGAGTGTTTGCCTCACGACTTCATTTCTGAAGTGAAGAAGCTACATGTGGGGTTGAAAAAAAAATGTGAATTAGATATTTTGCCAAACTCTTACTTTAACAGAACTTGTTAATCAAAATGACATATTATAATAACTGAAATAATATAATAATCAAAATGCTTGAGTACATTCACAAGTGAGGAATTATGTATTAGAAATACTTGAGAATATGGTAGTGTTTACTAGAATAACAATATGTTACCAAAAACATTTCCACCTTGCGGATGTATCGTATCCATGCTGAGAGACTTTTGTGCTCAGCAGGCGTGTAATGAGTTCACAAGCCATGTGATGAACTTGTTGCGGGAGCAGTCTCGCACTCGGCCCATTTCCCCCAAAGAGATTGAATGCATGGTGGGCATCATCCACCGCAAGTTCAGCACTATCCAGATGCAGCTGAAGCAGAGCACTTGTGAAGCTGTCATGATCCTGCGGTCCCGCTTCCTCGATGCCAGGTACGTTTGTGGAGGTGTTTCTCCATCCCAAGGCGTATATTCTTTGTGTTTCTCTCCACCGTATCAAAACACTTCTAATAATTTTTTATGTAGCTAAATTTACATTAATATTTATTTTATTAAATATTTAATTTTTCTTAGTAATTTAGCACTAAAATATACAAAAAAAATTATATATAATAAAAATTATATACTAATGCAGAAACTGCAGACCCTGCACAAGGACGAGGGGGCGTGGCGGACGAGGCCCAGACATCACAAAAGCAAAAAAAATGCGGAGGATATCTGCAGTTTCCGCATTAGTGCAGGGTTTTTTCCCAAAAAATCCGCAATGGACTGAAACCGTGTCTGCTGAACCACATTAAAGTGAGGGGTTGCTCTATAAATACATTAATGCTGAGTAACGATTAATATTTTAATCACAATCTTTTTTCTGTGATTAATCCTGATTAATCACATTGTTATATGCAAAATTAAATAATTAATTCAAAAGTATTGTGCACAAATTAATGTATTTTGCACTTTTGTACTGCTGTATGAACAAAATAAAGGGCTTTTTAAAAGCAGTTTTCCCTTTAACACAGTCACACAGTTACAGTTAAAATATTTTTGTAAATCTCATCTTAAACGTTAATGTAATCAAATCTAATATAAAACCAAAGCTATTTGCCACTGCAGGGCGTTCACGTTTTATCTAGTTTATTATAGAAAAACTAGTTCCCCTCAGAGTCCAGAGCATGGGGGATGGAACCATAATAACAGCTGCAAAGGAAGACCAACTCCATATCTGTATCTGAATGCATTCATTAAAGTCTCTGTTGGTGTAATGGTCAGGCGTCCCATTACTTTTGTGCACATAATATGAACTGATTCCCGTGAAAATCAGCCGAGACATAGAGCTGTGTGCACCCACAAGGCTGTTACTTTGGCGCCACCTACCCAAACATTGTTGCAGACCAAGTACAGTACATCCCTTCATGAGTATTAGTATTCTCTAATCACGGCAGTCTCTTTCAACATTACAGTGCATGCTGCTACACTGTAGAAATTGGTCAGGAACGTTTGAGGAAAATGTCAAAAAGCTCAAGATACTGACTTGGCTTCTAAATTCCCTGAATCTCTATCCAAATCCGATTATCTGTGGGATGTGCTGGATAAATTAGTCCAATTAATGGAGGCTCCACCTCCACAACTTACAGGACTTATACAGTCTGCTGCTAATCTCTTAGTGGCAGAAAGCAGAGCACACCAAGCTCTTAAAAAGCCCACGCCTTGACAAATCAGAGCTGTCAGAACACAAACCCCCCTAAAAATCGTAGATATATTCATGATCTAAAATTGTCAAGAGGAGTGAACATTTTTATATGTTAAAAAAAAATCAGAACCCTCTTTGACGATTATTGATTCTATCAACAATTCAACATTCAACATGTGAGCAGCTGGGCTTCAGCCTGGAGCTACTGATGGTGCAACTTTGAAAACTAGGCCGTCAAATTAGGAAAAGGATTAGAAAATGATACATTATTTCAGAAAAAGTCCTGAAAATTCTCTAATAATTAGTAATAAATAAGCTTAAAACAAGCAGTTCGTCTTGGAAATGAGCTGGTGTGCAATGTACTGAATGCAGTGATAAGGAAAAAAAAATCCTCCATGAAAAATCAGTTTTCAATGAATATTAGTGTATTAGACAAACACTTTTAGTTTTTAGCTCAGCTTTACCAAGAAAGGTTGAGTATTTTGCATGGCACTCCATGACCGCTACATGTAATATTACTATCTAGATAGTCTGAAGCTCTTTCTAAAAAAATAAATAAATAAACACAAACAAAAACAAAAAAAGATCTTCCATGAAGAGGAGTGCTGCAGCCGGTTGAGCATGTACGTTCCTCTAAGCCCAGAGTAAATTAGGCAGAAACCTGCTCACCAGTGAATCATTTGCTTGAGGGACTGCATAACAGGGCACAAAGGGAACAGTAGACTCCCACTGGGAACGGTGCAGATTAGTAAGTAGAGAGTGCATTAAGGTCAGCTGAGTTTGAGTGATATTGTTCCTATTTCCTTTTTTTTTTTTCTTTCCTTTTTTAGTTCTTTCTATTTATAGTAGTATTAGTTAAATATCCTCACTACTGTGTGCGGCATTGAACAACATATAGAGCACCCACCTCTATCCTAAGCCTTTACCTTTTTTAGACATAAATGTGTAAATTAAAAGTCAAGTATTGAACTGTGCCACTTTATAGTATTTGGGATTAATTGCTATCGCAATTAATTACAATGAAATATTACTGAGTTCTTTAATTTGTGCTATGACTTTTGTAATACCGCTCGCCCATTAACATGGGAAAGGCTCCAGGGACCCTAGTAAGGATTAAGCGGCTACGTGAATGAATGAATGAATGAATGAATTAATTAATTAATTACCTTTTCTAATACAATCGCTACCTGCTTAAAAAGCTGAGCCCCATGATGCTTTGAAGTACAGCCCTGTGCTGTTTTTTTGTATTCCAACTTCAAAACTCAAAACTAAACTTTGGGGTGCAAATTGTATATCAAGTCCATGTTTTGAAATGTTAAGATAATATACTTTGACCATATTGCAGCCACTACAGCCTAGATTTCTCAATATCTATAGTTTTTTTTTTGTCCTGGTGTAGTTACCTTTTCAGTCATCTCCAGTTTATTTCCGTGTCTCATTAAAGACTCATTCAGAGACATTGGCTTTGTCACCAGTATACAGTACAACATAGGTAAATGGGCAAAGGTAAATGTATCTGCCTGTAGAATTGTGACTTCTAAATATATGTTTTCTATCACTGTATAAAAGAAACACCATGCTGTCTTTATTGTTGGATGTTGCTTTGTCATGCAATCAAAATAAAACCTGCAAACTTTCAGCTTTGTTACATAATGTTCTTTATACATTGAAATAAATGTAGTGGCAACATCATGTTATTAAAGGTGAAGAGGAGATTAAAAAACAATATTGTTTTAACGGTAGTTTGATATCCATATTGTGTGCATTTGTGAAATACAAATACAAAACAGGAACTTTTTGCCTAGTCTCAGACTTTTTGCATGTCAGCCTTTAACTGTTTGTATTTTTGTCACTTTTTTCAGAAGGAAAAGGCGCAATTTCAGCAAGCAAGCAACCGAGATCTTGAATGAATATTTCTATTCCCACCTGAGTAACCCCTATCCTTCAGAAGAGGCCAAAGAAGAACTGGCCAAAAAGTGCAGCATCACTGTTTCACAGGTAAGTCAAGGTCTGCACTGGCGAAAAGGGGCCAATGGTTCTTGGGTGTTGCAATAGACCGATCACCTTTGGTTGTCTGAAGAACCACTCAGTTCCTTCACTGGTTCTAGGAAACCCTTATTAGTCCTAATCCTAACCTTTCGGCTTTTGATTGTTGATCCATTTGGCCTTGTCCACATGGATATTTGAATATTGGATAAATGAACGCGCTCTGAACACCATAGACGTTTCTGTTGGATTTTGTATCTGTGCTTGATTGACTTCAGTGAAGCGTTACACTGGTGTTCGTCTGATGCTGTTTAAGTCTAGCCTGCAGCCCAATGTGTAGTTTCCTGTATTCATCTGTGGGGGCAGTAATTATTCTCTCCAGACTGTTTACATAGATTTTACATCTTGATTTGTAGTTCTACACTGAAAACATTGTAGTTCTATTCTTTGTTCAAATGTACAATCGACATTCTAGTTTTAAAAATCCTCCTGATACGGCGCCGTAGGCAGGAGAGGAACCAACATCGTTGCTGATATTGGGTTCACCCTCTTACTGAACAACGTCAGGTCAAAGGGACGTTTTTTGTGCTTTTTGAAGACATAAGGATTTGTGCAGAAGTTCTTTAACTACACTCGCAAATCAGGATCAACTTTTGTTAGTCTGTTGCGACTGGTACAAGAGCATTACACCACTCTACAAATATTCGTTGAATATGTCGCATGATTCAGAACACTTGAATCATGCGACATATTCGGTCCTCCAGAACGGCATCCGAATGCCATTTAAACGCAATAGTGGTGTTTTCTTTGCATTTGTCAGGATTTCAGCAGAAATTGACAACAAGAAGATGTTGCCTGCAATGTTTTTTTGATGCCACATGGACGTGCAGCCGACTGAGTGCTGGTGCTAAACATCTGAGTGGACGCTTTGATTTGAGCAGAAAAATGGTCGGCGCTCAGTCCGGGTGCCAGGAGCGCTCGAAAAATGCCTGATTCACACGTATGTGTGGACAAGGCCTAAAACTCTCAAAAATTCAACGATTCCTAATTAGTTCCAGGAAATACTTTAATTAGTACAAAACTTTTACATTAAATTAAGGTTATTTACATGTTAAAATGCTAATTCACACTTTTACATCTGTGATTGTTTTTAAAGAACCATCCATTGAAATATTATACATCGCAATGGTTCTCAAACCAGTCTTTAGGACCCCCAGACAGTCAATAATATGAGGATCCTCAAGAATATCTGGGCACCTCTAGGACTGGTTTAAAGACCACTGCTTGAGAGAAACAAGAGAGGCAGGGGTGTCAAACTGGCTTCTTCTTTTAACACTCCTAATTTATCTCATAAAGGCCTTGGTAAAGGGTAAAATCAGGTGTGTTTAATGAGGCAGAATGCTAGACTCTGCAAAACCGTGGCCCTAAAGGAACCCAGTTTGACACCTTCAGCAGTATCGCTTCAGTGAACCCTTTTTGGTTTCATTTGGTACCTTTAGTTTGAAGGGAATTACCTTTAGCATCAAATACAGAGAAGCTGACATTTTGTATAATCCTATTAGGCTCCTTTCCTTAAAGCTTGTGAGGACTGTGACACTGTGAAGGTGCAGCTAGAGAAACTGATTCAGATACAAAGTGCTTTGCCGCCAAATGCTAACCTTAATCTGGCCCACGTATTTGAATGGACCTTGAAAGGGCAAAGTGATATGAAGAGAGTAAGCGTGATGAATGTATCGGGGAGGTTTTGTGTCTGGCTTCTGGGAAATGCTGTGTTGTGCTGGGTATATGGGTGTGAGAGGTCATAGCGGAGGTTTATAGTGTAAAAAAGCCCCTTCTCTTTTGCCCTCAGGGGATGGAAAGCACCATCACTGTGTCACAGGTACGTCACCAAACATCTGTCCATGTTGTCTGTTGCCATTCAGTTACAAATATGACAGAAATTCAGGCATGCATATCTAGTGCAGTTTACGTCATAGCCATTAACAGATGTCCGCGTGTACCTGTGCTGTACAAAGCTAGAGGTAGACCTTCAACCTGAAACCATAGCCTGTTTATCCATGCATGCACACACCCGGCCTTTTCCTAACACGCTAAGACCTTATTCCTAACACGCTAAGACCTTATTCTGAGTGGACAACTGAAAAACTAGATGCATTTCCACGAGAAATTACAAAGACAAAAAATATGTTTTGAAGTTTTGACGTTGGAACCATGCCCATACTTCAAAAACTGTAGGGCCATCTTCAATAAAAATAATTATAATAAAAATAAAATTTTATTGTGAATAAAACCGTAGTCTGATTGCTCACAAAGTTTTTATGTGACAGACGGTATATTTCAAGGTGCAATTGATGGAAATTTGACCAACCTATACTAATGCAGCAGTTTACTATTAACTATTATAATACTAATACTCCCCTCGACTGGCTATATATTCTTCAGTGTTTCAAACGGAATCAGATAATTAACTGTATTAATGATCTATTTCTCTATGTATTTCTCTGACCGTCTCTCTCAGGTTTCGAATTGGTTTGGGAACAAACGCATTCGCTACAAGAAGAACATCAGTAAATTCCAGGAAGAGGCTAACCTGTACGCAGCCAAGACGGCTGTGACGGCTGCTCATGCTGTTGCCGTCGCCGTGCAGAACAGCCAGGCTAGTTCACCAGCAACACCCAACCCTGGTACACAAACCTACCCTTTATGTAGTACATTGGTACTTTCACCGTATGGATCTGTGTGATTTATATCAGCAGTGAACCAATCTGACTTCCATTCAGTTTACTTACCAAAAACTATTTCATACAGTGGCATGCAATAGCCACCAAAGGACCTTCCAGCAGCTATTTATGGAAGCATTTTTGTAGCAGTTCATGAGTTCATGAGCTTAGAACCATTTAGGAAAGTTAAGAGTTCTGGACCTGAGTCCCATCTGTGCTATGTGTCACCAGTGGGTGGGCCTTAGACAATGAGATGACTAACTTTTTACCTCCTCAGTAGGTAGCAACTTCTATATATATCAAAACATGTGCCAAATCTGTGGTGCAGAGAGGCATACACAGGGAACAAGCTATTAGTAAACTGGCAGGTATTAATAGATAGACTTGGCTTGATTCACTGCAAAATCAAAGAAACCTGCATCAAGAAATTACACTGAAAAATGTGTAATTGTACTGTGAGCAAATGAACTTTTTTTTTGCTCAGGTTTCCAGTTGAAAGACGAAGAGTTCCAGCTGGATACAGCGGAAAGCAAAAACAATCTGTTAAGCAACATTTTTACAGGTACTACAGCTACCAGAAAGTTTGAGTTGTCATATTTGGTGATCTCAGGAATGATTTCACTGGTTTTACATATTCAGAGAATATGTTGCCTGTTCTAGCATTCAGTTTGTATTGGGGCATTAACAGCTCCACATTTTATCCATCAATAAAGTCAAAGTCGAGTCGACTAGTCATTTGATGCCGTCACACATGCAGTGGAGGAACACAGGTGTCCAATGTTGAGCAACTTTTATTAAATGAATGTTGTGTGTGTGTGAGAGTGTGTGTGTAAGTGAATGTTGTGTGTGTGAGTGTATGTGAGTAAATAATGTGTGGGTACCCTGCAGTAGGGTGAGTCTCACTCCTGTAGACCCCAGGACAGGCGCTGGGTACCTGCGACCCTAGTGAGGATTAAGCAGTTACAGAAAATAAATGAATGAAACAGCTTTAACTGATTTTTTACCATCTTCTCCCTAAGCTTCATCAGAACCTTTTAGCTTGTCCACCTCAGGAGACATGTTCATGAGCATGCCCAACTTGAATGGAGGTTCCTACCAGCGCACACAGCTCAACAACACTGGACATCCACAGGTACTAGACTTACATGGCCGAGTGGATTCTGAAGAACAGAGCTGCTTAGTTTGCTTTGAATTGTGCATTTAATTTGTTGTGCTGGATAAATGCTTGATGTTAGCAACAGATGTAGCTGAAACACCAGAATTCATTAATATGACTTTTTGCCATATAGTGCATGTACATAACAGAGAATAGAATATGTGTGCAATTAAATTATATGATCATAAGTGCTGTATACAACATCTAGTTTCATACCTCTAGAGTCTAAACTCACATCTCAAATAACTTCTATAGTTCACGTATTACATAACAGAACGTATTTCAATTTGGTTGTGTGCAACTATTTACAATATGCAGGTGGGGATGCAGCCCAGGTCTTCGACTGTAGGTCAGTGGGAGATGCCTATGCAGCAAAGTATCAGGCTTTTGAGATTCAAAACGTTAAATTTATGTTAAATTTGTGATAAAAAGTGATTGCGACAGAAAAGGGAAACGGCTTCTTTGCTGAATAATATCATTCTAATGACTCTTGTGGAATGTATTTGACATCCTTGTCCCTATTTGACATTCTTTTACTCTGTCTTTGTAGGGGGACAGCATACATGGCGTCAGTCAGGCAGTGGGCTACAGTGAAGCTCTGCGGAGTCATCCTCTCTACAGTCCTCACGGTTTGAATGTAAGTGGGAAAGTAACTGTTGCTTTGGTCCAAAATTGATTGATAATCAAAATTTGTGTTTGAGGTTTAGGGCACCTGTGAGCAGTATTGGGTTTGATTCCTGGCAGAGGGTCCTTTCTGTGTGGAGTTTTCATATTTTTCCCATGTCTGGTTGGTTTCAATCCTATTTCAGTCCTAATACATGCATATCTGGTGAATTGGATCAGTGTGTTTAGATGAGTGCCCTTTTGCCCTATGACCACTTCAGTGCCCCCCGTGACCCTGGTTAAAAGGTAAAGGGGGGCATTTGGCAGACGCCCTTATCCAGAGCTACTTACAATCATTAGTTACATGGACAGTCCCCCTGGAGACACTGAGGGTTCAGTGTCTTGCTCAAGGACACAATGGTAGAACGTAGGGGCCTGAACCTGCAACCTTGTGGTCATCAGGTTCACAGGCAAGCCACATACAACATAAGTCTGACTTGTAAGTCCGTCCTTTGAAGCCCAACCTTACCTTTAACCACCTGTAAAGAAAGCATCCATGTGTGGATCCTGAAGCAGCAGAACGGTCAATAAATGGTAGCTTGCCATCCATACCAGTGTTCTTACAAACCAAACAACTGTCTGAATGTGAAGTTCGCAACATAAGTGAGTTCGAGTAAGAGTAAGCTACTCTTACTCTTACATTCATCGTACCAGGCTCGTACCAGGCTCCTCCCACCCCAGTTAGGTGTAAACATTTCAGATAATACATTTATGGCTCTTGGTACAGCGCATCAAAAAGAAAAATGTGGACAAGATGTGCATGTAAGCACAGACTTGTGTGCCTTGATGCGACTGCAATATGAGCCAGAGTGGAGAAGCAAGCTCAGGACACTACAGTGGTGTTATTTATCTTCAGCTAAAAAAGTGGAATTTGGGAAACAGAAACAGGAATGCTGAGCACATACTGGTGACCCTGAAATGGTGTTCTGTTGGTGAATATTCTCTCAGTGTTTCTTTGAGGCCTGTTCCTCCATCCTGCTGCTTTTACGGCATTAATAACTGAAGCCTCTCAGCGACATGCATTTAAATCGTTACCTAATTAACTTGTGCCTGGTTTTAAAAGGCAGAGAAAAATTTTCCATAAACCATTTATTTGTGTGCCAGTTTTGTACATAAAACTAAAGCAAAAAGGAAAATGCTGTGTATGTTAGGCCTAACATCAAGGAAAGCGAAATTTCCCATAATAAAGGATTATCTCATCTTTTCTTATTTTCTTATTTCCTTTCTTATTTTGATTTCTACAGGGTGTGGTATCACAGTGCTTGATACTAAATGTTACTAAAACAATGGCACTGTTAGTTACTATTACTACTAAGTTTTTTACACATTAACTAACGTTTATGTTTTATAATTTAAATCCATCTATATGAAACTATTTTGTGAAACAAACAGTGTCAGCCTGATACTAACTTATTTATGTTGCTTGTAAGTATTGATAGAGCCAGGATTATCATTGGATTTGATTGAACTATGGAAAGGATTTGCAGGACCAGGAGATTCTGTAAAGACCTACTGGATATTTTTGCAAAAGAACAGAATATGAATAATATACAATCATTTAAAAATGAGGTTTTATAATATTTTGTCCATTTTAGTCGATAAAACATGATTCTAACTTAGATGTTGATTTAAACATGCATTATTTAAGACAAGGGTGAGGCTCAAAAACTGAAAGTGAAAAGGAGAGAGGAAATCCAGTGAGGTGTTTTGAACTTTTCCCTGGTCCGTGTACAAAATGACATTATATATGTCAATTAATTGTGCTTAATATGACCAAGTACAAGCACTAACGAAAGAAAAGGTCCATACTGGTTCAGGTTAACAATTACACACTATAAGAATATATCTATAGTTAAAAAGACAATGTTATAAATGAATCACATCGATTTAATGAATAATATATATTTTTTAATAAAACTAGAAAAAATGAATAAACCGAGCACAGTGATAATAAGTTTAAAGAGGGATTTTGTAGCATGTCGTAGCATCAATATTTTAACAAACACACTCACACACACACACTCACACTTATTTTCACATTCTTTTCATGGCCTTGAAACTGGGATAATCTTGCTCTAGCAGGCCTCCCAAAGCCATTCAGGAAGCCGCCAGCCTGATCAAACCGCCTCCCTCCATGAGCCCGCGCAAAGACGACAGCGGAGATTAAGCTGGGGAGAGTTGATGGCAGTCCTGTGAAAAAAAAAAGAAGATAAATGTGGAGTTTCGTATTAATATTCCATCTCTCTCTCGCACACACGCGCGTACCGTCATTTGCAAAGGGGAGAAAGCAAACACATTTCATTTCCATTTTCTGAAACGCATCTAATAAGGCAGCGACATGCCAGGCATTCTCTGGCATATATCTCCATCTCTGCTGTTGGGGGCTGCTCTGAGACCCCAACCTCCCCACCCCCTCCACCATCCCCCACCTCTCGCACCACCACCCCTCCTCTCTCTCTCTCTCTCTCTCTCTCTCTCACACACACACACACACACACACACACACACAGCAAATTTGCAGTCTATTTTCTTATCAATTTAATGAAATATGAAACTGGAATTGCCTGCGGCTTTGTTCAGATGTGAGTAGTGTTGTGCCAGATGAGGGCCGATAAGACACGCTTTATAATGGAGTCAATCTGAAGCTGCAGTGTTAAAAGATTCATTTATCTGTTGAGGCGGCTGCACTGAGGAGAAAGGAAGAAGCCTTCCAGATAGCGTGTCCTTGTTATGCAGGTGCAATGAAAAATGGACCACAGTTTGCTCTCACGCTCTATCTGTCTCTCTCTCTCTCTGAGAGAAAGCAAAGGGGTGTTTCAATTACATATACTGTACAAAGACATTCGTTCATTCATTTGTTCATTGTTTTACTTAGATACTGCAAGGATCTGAGCGGATCTTAAATAATTATTTGATAATAATGCTAATGTAATATTTGTAAGATTATACATTTTTAAAGCGACAAGAGTGAATTAAAAGGCCAGTGCTTCACCTATTTATATCTGAAGTCTTAAAGAATTAAAGAGTAATTTTTTAAAGCAGAGGGTAGGCCACATATAGAATATGTAAATCTGACTTGTAAGTCTGTCCATGGAAGTCTATCCTTACCTTTAACCACCTGTAAAGAAAGCATCCATGTGTTGATCCTGAAGCAGCAGAACGGTCAGTAAATGAGAGCTTGCCCTCCATTCCAGTGTTCTTACAAACTAAACAACTGTCTGAACATGTGCAGATCACACAAGTGAAGTCAGAGTCGGCTACTCTCACTCTTACATTGGAATATTTTGAGAATATTCTGTTTATTAGACGTTTTGGCAAGCTACCCCCAAAAATGATTGAACGTTCCACGTAAGGGTGGGTGAAACGACGATGTGAGATCTGCCACAGAGGAGAGTTTGCAGTATCGTCTAAATAGACCACATTCCATCTATCTATTCACACTATTTGCTAGTCCGCTTAATGCCTGCCTTATAGAAACACCGCTCAACCAACAATAGTTTGGTTGTATTGTTCAGTAACTTGCAAAATAGTAAAAAAAAATCAATAGTTGCAAGAAAATATAAATACCGAGGAAAAATCGAAATCGTGATTTAACTGTAAAAAAATTGTGATATGATATTTTTGCCTGATTGCCCACCCCTACTTTCACAGCTCTGTCAGTAATTATGTAAACTGAATAATTAGCTTAATGAACAGCACGTTCTATAAACATTTCTACCATCAATCTGTTCTGGTAGTCTATTCTATTTACATTAAGCGCCATTGATGGTTATCAACCTAACAAAAGCTAGAATTGACCGTAATTATGTCCCGTTTAATTATAAAGCATCCCTGTGTCACGTCGGCTCAGGGAAGGAGGACACAAAGGCAGGAGTTAACAGAACTCAAACAGACTTTAATGATAAACAAGCAGGTACACAGTCACTGTATCATGATGGACTTGGCAGAACAAAACATGAGGATTCTCACTTTTAGAATCACACTGAAGGGACCTGTTCAGCGCCACACCTCTCCTCCCACTGATACGCTTCAAATAATTTTATCACTCCACTACAGGAGACATAAAGAGCTCTAGGGCTGGAGGCTCTGCTTCCAGCGAAACCTGTAGAGTTGGATCCAGCCTACGGGCGCTTCAGCCTAACTGGTTAGTCTAGGAAAGGACATACACACACAGAGCCAAGTCTAAACCTCCACCAGACTGTTTCAGTTGGGTTACATGAGACAAGATCGCTGCTCCTCTTTCGCCTGCCCTTTGGAGCTCGGTGATATATGACATGCCACTAGGGAATACATGCCGGTGACCGCACGCCGTCCTCTGGAACGGCTGGGAGATATGGACACATGGACCAATCACATGAGACACAAACTTAACCTGGAACCAGGACTCATCACAAGACACCTGAAAACACCAGGGAAACTAATTAGGTACTCATTAGCTGGGACATACCATGGCGTAGACAGTGGGGTGACGTCACAGGGCGGTATACATCATCAGAACTCCGGTAAGTCTGACCGCTGGGGGCATGGCAGAGGCACCCTGTTCAGGTGTAATTCATTAAAAGTGTGTTACTAAATATTAATGGCACACTTTGGACCACGCCCCTCCATTCTAGAGATCCATCTTCACTGCTCACGTTAATATTCAGCACTATATATTTATCACAAAATAAAATTATTTCAAATGATCATTCTGTTGTCAAATCATGCACGAAAACCTATACTATGCCTTAGCTCTGCTCATGTCTAACAACATGCTGGCAGTTAACCAACAAGTGCAAGCAGTGTTCACAGACTCGTCTACATTTTGTTTATCTGAAGGACTAGTAGCTATGGGCAGCAATACGTCAACAATGAACATGTATGAACAATCGAGGAGACTATATTACTGTTTATGGGGCAATAATAGCATAAAATTGCTGATAAATCCAGGGGCTCTACACACCCTGCACCCTGTGCTCTGCGTTTGAAAAACAAGCGTGTTGTCACTCTTACATGGATTCATGATGAGGGCCCACCGAGAGGGAATCTAAGCAGTCTGCTTTTCATCTGTGATAAAAAAGGAGCAGGGAAGGTGCCCAACAGAGTGATGTGTGAAAGTGAGCGAGAGCGGTCGGAGGCGCTTGCGTAGTAAGGTGTCGCTTTGGGTTTAGTCAAGCAAAGCTGTCTGGCCCGAGGGCACGGAGGCGAAGTGCCATCTTCATGCAGCTTCAAAGAGTAGTGTCACTCTCTTTCTCTCTCTCCATCTCTCTCTCTCTCTCTTACTCTGTTTCTGTTGCCTTATATAGGTCATGGGGGATTTGTAGTTGGACGACTTGTGGCATCGAGAAACATAAGGAGTAGAGTGAAATGGAAAGTTGGAACAAAAGCACCAACTACCAATCAGACTGTGATGTAGCAAAGATACAGAATCAGCTGAAATATACCACTCTGTCATACGGGGTGGGCAGGAAGATGATGTTACTTTGCATGACAAAGTTATTTTTTAAGAATAGGATAAGCATTAGGGGTGGGACTGGATCTCGTGAAGCAGCATGCAGCAGCAGTGAACATGACATGTAAACAGAGACATTTTTAACATGGGGAGACGTCCACAGAACCTCTACACACAACTGTGTTGTTTTGTGTTTTTGACTTTCAGTGGAATTAAATGTTCTTCCAGTCTTTCTTCTTCTTTAAAGCTGAAAAATTGTCCTAAAATCTCATCTTGTCTCGCGAACCCAATACTGTGTATCGTCTCGTGACGTCCCTAATAATCACTGTCATAATTTCACGCTGAACAACTGCATGTATCATAAAAATACAGGTTCAGAACATTCATTGAGGGACTGTAAACAACAACAGGGTAAAAACCAAGGCTCTGAGATTTTGATTTTTAATTGTTTTTCATTGAAATCCTGCAACTCGAACTCATACCAATTTTTGAGTGGCTATAAATTCTTATTATATCAGCTGATATGATAGGATATATGATAAGATAATGTATTAATAACGGTTTATTAATATTATGAATGCCTTGTGTTTTTTCAATACAGTTAACACATCTTTCTAGTTTGTCATGTTTAACTGTCTAAGGTTCCATTTTGAAGCCCAGACGCTTGCATTTACTAAGCAAAGAAGCAAATCTTCTAAAATAAAAATCAAAGTCTAACAAGGTCTTTCTTTAGTGCCAAATATTAGTGATCAACTACACAAAATAATCTTGATGAATTTTGACAGCAGTAAATTCTATATTTATATTGTGGTTTTATAATTCCCTGTTTTAGTCACTGCTAGTTCTCTGTTCTTAAATTCAAAAAGTAATAATTACCTCTTATTACCTCAAAAGACATTACAGAGGGGACATGATGGGCTGCATCGCTGTAGAGTATTACTGGTCAACCCATAAATTTGTCAATAGTAATTATGAAAACTGCATTGAGTGAATGACTGTCGTTTATTCATTTATCATTTGTTTTCTTTTCATTTCTAATTTGTAGGTAGTTTACATTTACATTTACATTTACAGTATTTAGCTGACGCTCTTATCTTTTTAGTTCTTTCGGAAAGTAAAATTGTCGGTTCTTAAAACTGGCATTTCAGTTTCACCCACCCTCTCTCTGTCTCTCTCTATCTGTCTATCTCTCTCTCTCTCTCTCTCTCTCTCTCTCTCTCTCTCTCTCTCTCTCTCTCTCTCTCTCTCTCT
>JBBJLR010000087.1:11826215-11856286 GCA_037577145.1 Brachypetersius gabonensis
ACACACACACACACACACACACACACACACACACACACACACACACACACACACACAGACACACACACACACACACCTCAATGAAAAGCCTTTATCTGCTATATTAAGAGCAGATGACGAGGGGAAGGCTGTATGGTTTGGAGCTGGAGTTTTTTTTATACATTTATGTTTGACCATTTACTAAACACCAAAGTAAACTTACAGGAAAAATATTTGAATCACTGTTTCCCACCGTACCGAAGGTTCTAGTTCACACTCCTGGTTTATTGTATTGTCCAGCTCCTGTCTGGAGGCCCACCGAGGCCAAACACTTACAAACAGTGGCAGGACGGGTGTGAGAGCAATGCAAAAATGTCCCCTAGGGAAAAATTTTTTATTGTCCTTTACCATTTGTAAGTTCCAGGCAGTCAACGAGGGTTCACAACTGACCAAATGCAGCCAGTTATCCTAATTTTCCTTCACTGGAGCGCCCGCCCCATTCCCCCTTCTGAATGAAGAGGGTGGTAATGACTTCCATCCACATTAATCAGTCACAAAATGTATATGACTTAAAGTGTTAATTCACTAATTATTATTCTGTATTAATTAACTGTTTATTAAGCATTAAATGTTTAATAGCTGATAAATTGCACAGTAATTACATAGTAATCCCCCCTAAAAGCGGGGATTACTGTACACTCTCTATCATGTTGATGCTATAATTTGCACAGTTACATTTATTGTTTTTCTATTTGGCTGCTTCAATTGCACAATCATATTTATTGCTGTTCTGCACTTTTTGCACATCTCTGCGCTGTTGTCAATTGTACTGAATGTCATCTTGTCTCGTATCATCCAGTTGTATTGTTGCTGTATTCTGTTCTGTTCTGTTCTTGTGTTGCACCACGGTCCTGGAGGAACGCTGTTTCATTTTTACTATATACTGTGTGTATATGGCAGAAATGACAAATAAACTTACTTACTTACTTAATTACTTACTCTAGTGATTACAAAGTAATTAGCTCATGACAATACATGTTTATTTACTTATTTATATTTTTCATTGACCATGTTCTAACTGCTACTCACTAGACAGAAAATGAACTGTGAATGGATCATATTGTTATTATTGACACTTAATAATGAACAATCACCCAAATGAATCTGTCATCTCCATATTTCTTATTACATTTTGCCTCCATTGTACACAGTGTCTTGTGAAACTCAGGCTTTCCTGGAACTTTCCTTCACCTTCAAATAGACAATTGCCTCGCCATGCTCGGACCTGTCCTTCCATTCAGACAGCTCATCCTTCCTTACATCCTACTTCTTGTGCTGCTGGTAATGATTTACTAACTGAAGAAGGCTGAGATCGTTGGCCTGTACTAAGAAACAGTTACTCAAGAGGCTGTCTGGCTTACAAAGTGAAAATATTTAGATTTATTTCTATGTAGATAACAAAGTCCATATACACAGACACTACTGTATTTGAGTGGAAAAGCTGAGTAATGTTTTTTATTTTTTGTATAATGAGATATCAGGGGTCTTTTTTGTACTGAAGCCCCCTTGTTTTCCCTCAAGACTCATTCCGTGGCACTCTGCCGTTCTTTAAGCTCTCCACTGTGGAGCAAAGCATCTGGAAGGAAAGCAAGGAGAACAAAAACACTGGAAAACTCAACAGTCCCCAGACATTGTCTCAACTGCACATCCTTAAGTTTGTTAAATGCTGTGGACATGATTACAGCATTCTTTTCATGCTACTTGTCTGCCAGAATGACTGACCCAAATGGACTCCAAGCACCATGAGCGACTTATGGTAACTAGCAGGACAGGAAGCGCATGCTGGTTCAGCCTGGAAGCAACTGGAATGTTGTTTTCTTTGTAAGGGAGCTTATTTCAATTATGTCACACATTTCTTTTCATTATCAGAAAACTTTACTGATCCAGGAGAAATATTCTTAGGCACAATCACATAGAAACAAGAACAATATACTGTAAATACTAATATAAAACCTAAATATAAATACTATCTGCTAAATATACCATGCACACAAAATGTAGTGGCTATTACGAGAAGTGGAAACAAATACTATATAAAATATTATCAATTTCTTTAAGATCTATTAAGCCCTATATGTGTGAAAGGGCTAGTTTGAGACTAGTATGTTCGAAACATCCCATAAATCTTGAATCCAAGCCAACACGTTATGGAGCACCTTACCTTACCTTCCTGAACTTATGGAGGGTGTTAAAATCTGCAGAATGGGAAATTCCCACAAGACCTGTCATTTTGGAGAAACTCTGACCCAGGCTTTGGCTCAAAATTGATGCAATCACCATTCTTCATGCTTCCAACCAAACAATTTCAAAAATTTTAGCTCCAGAGCCCCCTACAGCAACTACTGTGGCTCTACAGCAACCCCACTTATACATGGATCAGCAGTTGCGATTTCAGTCTCATTCAGTCACATAGGTTTTTTCTGAGAACCAAACTAATAATTTTTCGTGGAAACACCCACACCCACACATGCGGGCCTCGTTTGCCACGCCCCCTTTTCCTCGTGCTGGCTTGCTAAGCACCGCACAATAACATAAACCCTGCAGGAGGAAGAGGGGGTGTGTATTTTTATACTGTAAATTAAATTAATTTATTATTGTATTTAACTGCTTATGCCAATGAAAATGTGAGTACTCACGAACCACGAGAAGGGATGGAGAGGGACACGTCTAGACTGAAGCATGACACTTCAATGTCTGTGCGAGGAACACACACCTGCTTCCTACTTTTATACCTGGCGTGCATTTCCGGTGTCTGTGGACTGCACGTGCCCTGGTGTGCGTGACACAAGCACTGCTGGTGTAAACTGTACAGTATGGATACCGGTTTATCTTTACATTTTCTTTAAGGCTAATGTGTTTAAAATAAAATTAAAGTGTTTTGGGAACATATTTGGGTGCATATTTAGGGTTTACCAAAACACAACAACTATATGCGGGTGCTCAGTTACTGTAGTTAACTTTCTGTCACTACACAACCCTAAAAATCTATTTGAAAGAGGGGCTACAAATGTGTCTTCTACAGCAACATTCAGCACACAGCAATCCATACATTCACTTTCTGAGCTGCTTATCTTAACCAGGGTCCCCTGGACAGGTTGTCAGTCCATCAGACAAACAAAAAACAGTCACATCTGGAAATAATTTAGCAACTCTTCAAATTTTGCCATAAGGAATGCCATACAGATACCAGGCAAGCATGCAACCAGAGTGCTTACCATAGTGCCATTGCACAACAATGGCTGTAAATGCCCCTTGCAATAATGAAAGTACTTAAAATTAGGACTAATAATAAGATTTCAATTATAAAGTATATAAAGCGTACAAAGCATACATAAAGCGGGAGTTTTCACATAGTCATTCAGAAATGCCAAAGATAATCAAAAGTTAAAACATGCTTTTCTGGGGAGCACTAGATGGTGCAAATGGTGTCTTTGGCATCTGCTTTTGCTTTCAGTTCAGAGTTGATTCTCTGGGGCATCCCTTACATAAAATTAAACAAAAAAGAATTAGTCTACCTGTGGGGAATAGAATTGGGACTCTTAGTCTACCCCGCGAATATGGGGAATAAATCAAGCCACACCATGATGTGCAGGTGGCCTCAGGATGGGTTCCCATGAACATGGTCCATACAAGCCCAGCTGGCCCGTTTCTCAGTGTGTCTCATGCACACTGGAGGCAATGCCTGAGGCCTACAGCAGCCCCATACAGCAGAAGTCAGAAGACACAGGATTCATCACCAGTATGGTTCTCATATTTAATGAGTGGAAAATAGCAGGCCATGTTTATGTAGCTCAGGCTGGAAAGTATTCTGCAGTCCCTCCAGCTATTAGTGCAGCCTCATACCAAGGGTAATAAAGATAGGGTGCAAAAACGAGACAGCGATGTCTCCGTATGAATGAAAGCATTGAAGGAGATAGGAGCGGGTTTCTGACAGCAAGGTCTATAAAAGTTTAAAATGACTGCAATATCATGCTACAAATGATGCAAAAAAGGATTTTGAGGACAGGCCGAATGAAAAAAAACATACATTTTAATGTTTCAAAAGAGTCAGTTAATAACCTTTTTAGGAAAAGTCTTAAACTGATAAACTGTTGTGAACTAGGAAAATTATATAACAGCCAGTGGGGAGGCAAATAAAACCCTTCTGTGTCACAGATAAGGGCTTTACGATTGTTTCCTCAGCTGAAAGAATGGGGTCATGTCTTGGAAGTGAATTATAGGCTTGTGCTTCATGCAGGATTACCTGATGAGGATTAAAATTCTGGGTTCATTGCTTTTTACCTCTATTTTCATAGCATTCAGTTTGGGGCTATAAAAGACTGACAAGTCACTATTGTATGTGCTGGATGACACAACAAGACAGGTATTTCAAAATTGCTCTACTTGGTGAAACCATGTTGTTGTGACAAGCAGTACAATCATGAGTGACCCAAAGGTCTGTCACACAAAGCACTGTTGTAACTCCTGTTAAGCACTTTTTTGCAAGATATTGCCTCATTGACTTTTATTATTTAAAGCTTCTGAAATAGGTCAGTGTTCATATTTCAAAGAGGTGCATTACATCAGCACGTCGATTGGCTATGATCTAGTCTCGAGAACGGCACAGGAGCCCATGTGGTTTTTGTGAGGCATTTTTTGTGCAAATAAGCATGACGGCACATAACCATGTTATACCTCTCAGTCATGCCAGAGACATGAGCTCAATTCAGCTACAGCTTCCCAAGTGGCATCCAACACTAGCCGTATTTGTGGTCAAAGTTTGGCTTTGATTAAGAGTAAATAGCATGTTATAACTGGTAAAAAATATCATCATAAAATATGCTACATCAAAAACATAAATGTACCAGTGTGCTGAAGTCTAGGCAACACCATCCGAGCCATCTTCTCAGACAAGGGATGCCACATTTTAATGCTGGAGATCTTCTGGCCTGGAGAATTAAAATCCAACACAGCTGGCTTTTATGTTTAGATACCCCTGCAGGCCTTCATTACCTGGCTCAGGTGTTTTAGGTTATGGTTGGAGTTTAACTCTGCAGCATGATAGATCTCTAGAGTCAGAACTGGGTACCCCTGCGGTGGACAGTCAAAAATACATGGCACACAAATAGAATTTGGCTTTGTTGAACAGTCCATCCATCCATCATCTACCCCTTAGTCCTGCATTCAGGGTCGGTGGGGGAGGGGAGCTGGAGCCTATTCCAGCTGCAATGGGCGAAGGCGGGGTACACCCTGGACAGTCGCCAGCACGTCGCAGGGCCACATATAGAGACAGACAGCCATTCACGCTCACATTCACACCTACGGGCAATTTAGAGTGCTCAATTCACCTATTCCCCAAAGCACACACGTTTTTGGCTGTGAGAGGAAACCGGAGTCCCCGGAGGAAACCCAGGTGGTCACGGGGAGAACATGCAAACTCCACACAGAAAGACCCAGCGTTCAACCCGGGAGACGAACCCAGGACCTTCTTGCTGTGAGGCAACAGTACTAACCCCTGCGCCACCGTGCCGCTGTTGAACAGTATGTGCCTTTAATGAAGCTCCTCTTCATCATAGGGAGTCCTTCACTAAGCCACAATCTCATCATTTCTGTTAGGAACTCGGTTATCGTCCCTTCTAAAAAGCTAAGAAATCTTGGTGTTACGCTAGATGAAGATTTGTCTTTCTTGCCTTCATGGTGAAAAGAATCGGACTCTTTCTCACCGTGAAGGCTACACAGATTCTCTTTCAGTCTCTGGTCACCAGCTGATTCAGAACACAGCAGCCAGGCTAGTGTTAAACGTTCCTAAGTTTACTCACACCACACCTTTACTAAGGAACCTTCACTGGCTCCCTGTCACCGCTCGCATTAAGTCCTTAACATCTGCTTTCAAGACCAAGAATGGACTTGCACCCCAAAACATCTCAGCATTGATCAAACAGCCTGTCACTTCTCATCCTCTCAGGGCTTCAAGCACGGCTCGTCTCGAGCCTCCGCTGCTCAAAAGAAGAAGGAGACCTGCGTCAAGACTCAGTGGTGGAACGAACTCCCTCTTCAGATCAGATCTGGAGTCCCTCGCTGTCTTCAAGCATCACCTGGAAACCTACCTTTTCAAGGAGCACCTCGGCGACTAACTACATTGTGTATTCTACTGCTTAGAATAAAAAAAATCTTCCTTACTCTTGTCTTAACTTTTGACTTTTCAATGGCTTATGTTGTTCCGGTATTGATTGTCAAGGTGTTGGCTAATTATCATTTGACAGATGTTGTATACATGCACCGAATGTGCAGTATTTCGGTTAAATAGTGGGCATGGATTCAAGCTGTTTACAAGTTTAAGAAACAGTTGTGGACTACTTGAGCACTGATGATTCATACATTGATTTGGTAACAATGGGGCTGGTTCATTTTTCACCCACGTCCATCCATGTTTGATGATTTCCCTTTCATGAAAAATAATGCAAACATGTATTTGCATTCACTCAGATTACCATGTTAATTTTTTGGATGAGACAATTAAGTGTGAAGAGCTTCTAAAATGAAAGAAAACCTGAAATCTAGTGCTTTTTCACAACACTGTAAAAGTTCTTGCTTCTAGAATGGGTGGTTTGCAGAGTCTGAAGCTCTAGTGAGTCACCTCTGTTTGGTCTGCTGTTAGTCAGCGCAACCCACAGACTTGCAATGAATTTGGGAAACATGACACAGGCCAGTTTCTGCAAGAAGCTCCGGCCAGTTCTTGGTATCTCATACCATCTCTAGGGCATGTTCTAGCAGTACCTCTCTGAAGCCTGTTCTTCATCCACTGCCATCACTCACCCTGCAGACACACAGCCGGCTGATATGAAGAATGAACCGGAGGTCAAGGAGGACACTCACTTTTTAACATATGTTTTTTTTGTCCCAATTTTCCTCTCTCATCAAATCTGTGGAAATTAGTGTGCTATACGATTGCTTCCTTATTTTTTATTCCCATTTAAAGCAGCTCACTGATTTACTGATGTTTGTGTTGCCAGCAACTGCTGTATCTGGGCTGTAAGGAGCTGTTGTGAAAGCGAAAGCTGTGCAAGCCAAGAAGAACAATGGACCCATCCATCATCACTGTCCAGTAAAAGCGTTCAAGCTACTTCATTAATGGGATGCTCGGACCTGCCGGTCTGAATGGGGAAAGGCAATGTTGTTTACATTTCTACCGTTTGAGCGGTTAAAGTCTCCAACATGAGAAATACCAGAGGAAACCCAGAGGCATATGTTAATGAATCTCCTGCTATAGCAGCATGTGATATATAAACAGTGACGCAGCCAAAGAACTTCATGGTCAATTTAAAGATGCATCGTACACTTAATGAGGCATCTGCTCATTTTCCATGCGTTGGGACAGTGTAAAGCATTTGATAGGTTTAGACTGGCTGCTGTGGTTATCTCATGTGGACCTCAGATGTTCAAAGTGTAAGCCATCAAAAGGAAATTCCACAGAGCACATAATTCTACAGAATCTGGCAACCTCTACAATATGGCACTTCAGAGAATGGAATCAGAGGAAAATCTGTTACTGGCTGGGTGGGGGTGTCGTAATGTTCTGTCTCAAGAGGACTTTGAGTTACTCTGTAAAGGAACAAAACCATGGAGAATGTACCATTGATAACATTTTTGAATTTGCTACATGTATGCATTTTTTGTTGAAATTCTAAGAGTGGCCAACAGGGATTTTAAGTTATTTCTGTCCTTTGGGGTACTATATTTGGATAAATTCATTTCCACTGGGGATCCATGTCCGGTCAAGGTCTGAGTTAGTGGTGTTTAAGTATTTTTTTACAACTGACCAAGGTCCAAAGTTTGTGTTCTTGTTATGTTGGTGTAGCTAGTTTTGGTTTTTATATTGCAATTTTGTAACCACACTAAATAAAGTTGCAAAAGACACCTGTCAGATCCCATCAGAAAACAAGCCCTCAAAACTCTACAATGACTGCAATACCTAAATCAAAAATTTAAATCACATGACCCTAAATAATGGAAATAAATACCTAAGACTTCTCCATTCTCATTTGCAAAGTTTTGTCATGGATGATCCCTGCATACTTAGGGTGTTTTCGTCCATTGTTACCTTGCCTGTATTTCTCATCTTTAATGACTTAAATTATTGTTTTATTTGGTGATTTGGATTTGCACTTTTTGGACTCTGACTTTTGGACTGCACCCTTGGACTTGGTTCCATGATTCAGAAGTGTTTGCTAATTGAGCTACCATTGTGTCCTGTCTTCTTCTACATCCTGAAGACTGTTAGATTTTTGAAATTTTTGCATATTCTCCAGCTGACTTTTGAATTTTTCATCAGACGAAATCACAGATAAACACTCCATACCTGAATGTCCAGACCAAGATGTTTCCTTTTCATTTGATCCAGTTATTTTTTGTTTCACAGTGCAATTTTATAAGCACACTAAAGAACTTTACAGGACACATCTAGGTCCTGTCGTCATCTTCTATTTCCTGTTTTAATCACCTACGTTTTCTGCAATCCTTGTTCTGGACACTGATTGGTTTGTAGTTGTTGAGCTGGAAACTGTTCTTCTCATTTGCCAACACATCGTTTTTTGTCAAGGTTTTCTCATCTTCTTTCTGCACCTTATTTTTTATTTTTCTTCTCATTATTTTCTTTGATAGCCTGTTGCGGCTTTACATAATTGGTTCAAAAATTCAAATAATCGCAAAAGTGTTTTCTTACTGCCCTTGTAAGTAATGTCTTGAATTGGGTTAATTTTATAATCATAGATGTTTTTAGCAGCCGCAGCTTTTCACATGAAAAATCATATGAAACTTCCCTCCTACAGAACATTGGCCTTCTTCCTTATACATTTTCTACATGGCCTGGTGACAATCTCATCATCCAAAAAGCCAAGACACTGGACTTTTTACCTCACTTTTGCTCTGGTATGTACTGAACTCATATTCATTATTGTGATTTATGAAGATACCTTCTTTGCAAATGGTACTGATGGTCTCCCATTTAAGCATGAAAGTGTATTACAGCAAAAAATGCAATTAAACATATAGTTTCTAAATCACATTTCGCTCGCTTGATGTCACATATAGTATACTGCATGTGTCAGCCATTTAGGTCTTGTAAAATCTGATAATTGAAACATCAGAGCACCATTCCCTAACTTAAGGTTTCAGCTGAGCCTATAAATCTCTGCTGGATTCAGGGCTTTAAGTGCTCGCAGTTCGCTGCTGACATGGAGCCCTGAATCTGACTCCTTGCCTTTGTCCATGACTGTTTTACTCCTGCAAAACTGCCACACTGGCAATGAGAAAACTTGGCACATCATTTGCACCACTCAAACCTACCGTTTACATACGGTCATTCTCTTTCAGCACAAATACTCATCCTTACATGCAGTGGTTGTGAATCGTACAGGCTGAACTGATTACAGCACAGCTTTATGTTTAGGGTACATATACATTACATTTAACTTAAAATTTTTATGAGCCCTAAACCTTCAGCTGTCTTTCAAGTGTGACTACTGCTCAATAACATGAGTGATCTAAAAATGGACAGTAGCATTTTACTTCAATTAGTTTAAAAATGTGTGTTGAACAAGTGGACAGCCACTTACATCATGCATCTCCAAAGAGTCCAGTTTGTTCAGATTTTGATGATGCTAGAGCAGTGGATTCTCATGTAATACTTCGTCCAACTCCATCCAGTCCATTCCAGACCTGCTATAGTTTTTTTTGGTGTTACATTACGTCAGCTTCAAAAAAATTCCTTATTTTAGTGTTGTCACATGACATATTTTTCTGGCACATCCCAGGTGGTATCAGGTAATGTTAACATTTAAACATGTGTCCCAGACAACCTCAGCAAGGGGTTTAGTGATGAAAGCACAAAGTATCTTAGTGTTCAGTGCTGTCCAATTGTGGTCTGTTTGTCCAGGAGACATTTTTAAGATTTCAGTAAATATAACTGGTGTAAAACAGTCTAGAACCGATGTTTACCCTCAGAACTCAGAGTGTATCAGGAAACTCAGATTTCAGTAAATATAAACGGTATTTTTATTCTCCTACATGCTCGCTTTTTGCTGCTTCTTCTCTCTGCCCGCCGCCGCTCGGCCGCTCTCTGGAGCCCCTCCCTCTGCGGGTTTTCCCCACCCACTTGTGGTTGAAGATTGTTTTGACAGGTTCAAAGATCTTGTGTTTTAATCTGTCTGTTTCTAAGACCTAAAATAAAAGACATTTGTGCATTTTTGTTCTTTATAGGCGTTTGTGTGTGATGCAGTTTTTAAAGCCCTAGTAGCAGTTAATATTAATGTTTTTAATTTGCTATAACTTTGGTTTGATGTGAGGAACACCAAACCAAGGTCGGGATGACGTCTGATACCTCGAGCATCAACAAAAGTCTGTTTAGTCGTATGAAGACAATTTAACAAATGTTGTACATCCGGGAAGGATCCATACCTCTTGCGCTCTAAGAATTAAAGCCAAGAGTAAACAGAGCCTACGTTTCTCGCTATCAACAGTGAAGAGAATGTTATGCGCCTTAGAATTATTGCTAAAGTGAACCTGGATGTTTTTAAATCTGCATTCCCTAAGACTTTTGAATAATTATTTTCTGGTTTCCTATGACTTTTAATTTAAAAGTGGGCTGTTATATCTTTGTTTCATGTGTCTTGCAGTATGATTTATGGTAAATATCTTATTGTATCGATCTGTACCTTGATCAACATTCATTGTTTAAAAGGTGCTTTATAAATAAACTTTGACTTGACTTGGTCTTGCCATAACCTCATATCCAGTTATCAGATTACAGTAATCCCCCAGATCAGGAATCTCGGATTCAGTCACACGCGGATATTTTTTGAGAACCGAATTCATAGTTTTATACGGAAATCCCCACAATAACAGCAAAAATCCTCCACCTTTTTATGCTTTTTTGCGGCAAAAAAATATTTTTTTTCTGGATGTTTTCACACAACTAGAGGATGCTTATACAGATAAAATAGAGCCCAGAACTGAACCTTTTGGTAAACCAAAAAAATACTTGCTTAGTTGCTTAGTTGAAAACACACCTACTGGAACATGCTAGTCATGAGAGAAATTCTAAATGTGATGGGATTCTCATGTTTACATGGTGATTGTTCTTCTCGTTTCACAAAATAACAATATTAAAGCTGGATTAAGTTCAATAACAATATTCTACTCTGATCATTGTTTATATGAGCATTTTTATTCTGGTCAGCCTATTTTCTATCTCTACATCCAAACATAGCCAATGACTGCTTGCACGATACAGTGTAGAAACACCATGCTGTCAAACAAGTTGCCTTAAGCCATAGCCTTGAGACATAGAGCCCTTTTAAACAGCAGCAGTTACACAATCTAGTGTGCTTGACTGCCATGAACTGTTCATATCAACTCAAAATGTCACAACCCTGCCCACTCTCATAAATCTGTTTTAGTGTCCTCGGAATTCTCCATTATTCAAATATGTGTAGCATATATAAACGCAAATATCTCAGGCATCCAGTTTCATCAGCCTGCCAGCAGAATCATTGAAAACAGCCTTTCATTATCTCCACGGAGAAGAAGACATTAAAGCCACTGCTCTTAAAGGCTCTTAAATAAAATAGTTACCCAGGGCTGCATACTTGGCTCACTAAAAGCCAGGTACACTTGGATCAGCCTTTAAGTGCTTCCATCCATCCGCCCTCAGGAGAAACACTCAAAAGAAGGGTAAAATGTATTTAAGATAAGACAAGACCCTTTATTAGTCCCACAAGTGGAAATTTGCATTGCTATGGCAGAAAGTGGACAGATCAAAGATAAGGGCATCAAAAACAACACAACAGTACAGCATAAAAAGGACACTATAACAATAATCTAAAAATACATTAGTTCAGTGTAAAATGTTCAGAATAGATACATTTTCTTTATGTATAATGAATAAGTTTAATATAAAATTAATGTGTTTTGGGATCATATTTAGGGGCATATTTAGGGCATTTTTTCCCAAAACATATAATTATTTCTCTATACACAAATGCTCTTTGTTTACTGTATAAATATGGACAAATATTGGGAAAAAAAAACATACAAAAACAGTAGTCTCTCATCATGTTAGGATGACACAGTTTTGACCAATCAAAACAAGAGCATCTTCGGTGCTGTAGGACTGTTTTAGTGGTTAGGGTAAGAGCTTTTTACTACAAGAATGCTGATACATCTAGATATCACATGGATTTGTGTAGAAGGGGCAACTATAGGATAATTCAGGCTGAAATCAGGAAAATTGTGGCTAAAACTAGGACAATGTGCACCAATTTACATGCCATGGTCAGGACATTTACCAGGTGCTTTTATCCAAAGCGACTTTCATTCCCTAACTACAGGGGACAGTCTCTCAACTTGAGGTTAAGGGTCTTGCTCAGGAACCCAGTGATGGTGTGCTGAAGGTAGGATTTGAACCCATGACCTCTTGGTCCAGAGACAAGTCTCCTACACACTAGGCCACCACCACCTCTACAAAAAAGTGAGAGACCAATGTTTACATATATTTTTAATATACAAACAAGCCTCTGATACTTACCTACAAAAGTACAGAGTGTTTAACTCTTACTTTACTTTCATGTTTGCTGGTGTGCGTTACAGTATTTTCTGCATCTATTTTTGTTGTTTTCCCATTCTAGTATTTTTGCTTGTCATTTTGATTGCACTGTTTTGTAAAAAAACATTGTTTTAGTCCTCACCAGGCACCAGGCACTCTAACAAAGGCACTGGGGCAAAATAAGGCAACTAGAAAATACTGGCTCTGAAATGCATGTGATGAGTGCGGCAAGATTTTGCCAAGAAAAAGAGAAAACAAGAGAGTGCATAAGGAGAGGCTGATGAGTCCATAAATTGCTAACAGGTGAGTCTGAAGACTGTAATGATGTTTGACTGTCCAAGACAGAGGAGCTTGGAATGGCATAACCAGAATCTGCAACCAAATATCATTGAAAATAATATTTTCAAAATTCTGAACAGTGTTTCCAGACTGGTGCTGAAGTAATGCCCTCCTAATCAAAATCAATAAGTATATTGATTTTCAGAAATGTAAAGGGGGCATTTCGCAGATGCCGCAGATGCAAGTTACAGAGACAGTCCCCCTATCCCCTGAGGGTTCAATTCAATTACATTTTTTCATTTAAATTTTGTTTATATAGTGCTTTTTACAACCAGGTTGTCACAAAGCAGCTTTGCATAGTCCAGGTCCGAGCCCCTAGTGCGTAAACCAGAGGCGAGGAAAAGCTCCCTCAGCTGGAGGAAGAAACCACGGGAGGAACCAAGACTCAAAAGGGGAACCTGTCCTCCTCGGGTTGACCCAGAGAGAAAGGAATGAGTAAATAGTAAATAAATAACAAGAGAGGGCCTCTTTTCTTTGGCTTATGTATTGTTGGGTTTGGTGTTGGCTAATTATTATTCGACAGTTGTTGTATAGATGCTCTGACTGCAGTATCTTGGTTAAATAGTTGACTCGGATTTAAGCTGTTTCTCAGGTAAGAAACAGTTGTGGACTTCTTAAGCACTGATGTACATCACTCTGGATAAGAGTGTCAGCCAAATGCCATAAATGTAAATGTAAATGTGAATGTAACAAGGTTATAGGCAGATAGGCCCTCAACGGCTAACAGAGTTGGGTTGACTAAGTGTACAGAGAGGTAAATATTGTTGGAAGAGAACTGAGAGTCCGTAGTAGAGCCCGCATTGGGAGCAGGATTCCGAGGGACACAACGCAAATGTTGCGTAATTGGGCGGGTTTAAGGTTGCCAACAGAGATCAACAGGATCAACAGAGACAGTGGGCGGGACAAAATTGTTTGCAAAATGGAGGATGCAGGTTTAAAAATTAAGGTTTAAGAATTGAGAATATTAAACAAAACTAAAGATTGGGAAATTGGTAAAGAGCTGGACTTTGTGTTGTGCGAAGCGCAGGCTACATCGGGCAGAAATCTGGCACTTCAGGATTGTGGGACACGCCTGTCCTGTTACTTCCCAGTCACATGAAGCTGAACTTTGCAGACAAAACAATTCTCTCTATTATGATTGTGTTGCCAGAGCTTTACTGACGCACTTCAGCTCAGTGTTAAATACGGTGAGTTTAATGTTAAAGACATTCTGCCTCTTCCAATAACTGTATCAATGCATGTTGAGAGAAAAGCTCAGGAGGTGCAGGCATCCGTGTCAGTGGAGATAAACGTATAATTGAAAAATATGAATGTGCTATTACAGCAGATACGTGGAAGGAAGATCACCACAAAACATTCATATCCAGAACCACCCATTACACGAATGAAGATGTCAAGTTGGTCTCGAGGTGCTTTTTGCTTTACATGTTTCACATCCAGTGTGAAAGAGCCACTAACTTAAAATAACAGAATATGGATTGGTTTTTACTTTAAAAATAGATTTCATGTATGACAGGGATAGAGGGCAGGAATCATCAGAAATTCCGAGAGCAGGATTAAAAAAAATAGTCCCGCGCAGGGCTCCAGTCCGTAGTCCATAATCATCAGGATCAGAAGGAACAATCTTCGCCTGGGCTTTAGGCAGCAGGTTTAATGGTAAAGAAGTAACAAACACAGTCAAAAAAGAGGGATCCAGGATACATGAAAACATGAGAAACTACAAAAACATAAAATGTTTCAAGGTAATAATCAGCAGAGAAACAAAAGAGAAAATTAACAGGTTTAACAAAACCACAAGAAAAATAACACAATTATCACAGCCAGACGCCAAAAGCAAGGTTCACAAAGACAGGAGTTTTTACAACGAATTTGATTCGGACAGACTGAAAAACAGGAGTATTTATACTAATTAAGAAAATGGGAACACCTGGGCAGGGATAGAGACAAGAACCAGACACAGGTGAGCAGAAGAACAATGGGGCGGGGCTAAGGTGGGAATAAACAAACTCACATGGAACAGACACATAAACAAAGGCACATGGAGAATGTAAACAACAACATAGACAGACTATAACAAAAAAGACAAAAAAAACCATGGAAAAACAGGGAGAACTTTGGGAATGATGAACCTCGAAGGGTCAAATATTAACGGGAAGACTGACTAACAGGAAACATTTGTCAATGAAATTGAGCACCTTCAGCCCTGTCTTGGAGATCCACGATCTTATGATTTTTGTCATCTTTGACTCCCAAGGTTGCCAACTTCAGAAGGGAGTCTTTGAAGGGAGGGTGGTGGATGGACTTATATCTAATTGCAAAGGACATTACTACCTCCACAATGGAGATAGTACATCCTCTACTCTACCATTCATCCAACCTAAAATTCAAATGATCAGTTCCAGTTAGACTCTTACGTATCGTTCTTCTTTGATCTTTGGGAATGAGAAAGGATAAAAATCAGAGAATCTTCTACCATGTTAAAATTTTATCTAGCATAAGAATCAGGTGAACTGATATAAACATGTGGTCATCTTACACTGTGTACTAAAATCATTGCACAAATTAAACTAGCTTATCTGAACAAAAATCTTTCCAGGCCATATACTGAGATAAGGTAATGACTCTTCCTTGTCTTTTAACTGCATATTTACATCTTTTCTTTTTAAATCATACCTTGAGCATGTGTGGGCTATTGCTGTGTTGTGTTGTGCTGTGGTTTTGCATTTATGTGATTCAAGGCAGCTGTAAGTCTTTTTCCCTGAGAAAGCCTGTGATTATCATGTTCAGGGATGTCTGCCTGACTCTCTGATGACTAACAATTATATTTGAAAGCCTGAGAGCCCTCAAGAGCTGTGCTTTCTCTCTCTGTCCAGGTAATATAATATTTACTAGATTCATATTCCGCTAGGAATTCAGACATTTGTTTTGTCGGAAATCTGCAAAGGTGTGTGTTCTAACATAAATACATAAATATGTCCTGTTTGATTAGTAACATCTACAAGAAACAGTCATTTTCTTTTTCATTGTGAAATAAATAAGAAATCATTTTTTTTACATTTTACAATAACCTTTACATTTAATGTCACCTGTTTTGAAAGTCCCCCAGTGAAGAGATGCATTTATTTATTCTATAATTAATTATTTTTTGGAAAATATTGTGATGCTCCTTGTAGGTGAGAAAGCAAACATTTATAAAATTATTTTATTTTGGTTAAGTGCTTTTGTTGAATTTGTACTGATTTCAGCAAATATAACCGGTGTTTGCTCTCCTACACGCTCACCGTTTGCTACCACTCGGCCGCTCTCCGAAACCCTGCAGGTTTTCCCCACCCACTTGTGGGCGGAGACTCTCCTGAAAGTTCTTCCGAGTTTGTTTCTTAGACCCCAGCAGTGCTTTTTTATTACATGTTTTGAAATTCCAATAACTTTGGTTCTGCGTGACACAGGAACCCCAAACAAAGAGACAACACAAACTGAGGGAACTTCTATATAAGGACTAATAACAATTTGGCCTGCCCTTGTACTCATTCACAGCAGAAACAGTGATGTCACTTGTGGGTATACTAAAATAGGAGTGTTGATTGGTGGGAATACATAAACACTATTAATAATGTGGACATACTTTAGAACAATTGTATCGCTTTGTTTCATCAGACCTGCTCATCAAACCAGCCAAACAAAAGCGTCATTTTTGATGCAGTCGATGAGGTAAACACTTTCCCAAAAGTATAATATACGATCGCCATGTGAGAAAGCTGTGGAGGAGCCTAACTGTGACTCATACTGTACATGTATGTTTTTTTGAGGGTTTTTTGGGGTTTTTTTTGCATATCCCGCCCCCTCTCTTTTTAACAGACCCATGATGTATGACCACGCTTGTTTAAATAAAGTCCCTGGGTGGGATGACAATGTCACAGAGTGTTTCCGTGCCTCTTCATGATGAGAGGAGCTAATCATGCCAGAAGCGCAAATCACCTCAGCAGGCCAGGGCAAGGTCATGTTTGGTTGTTTGTCTGAAACAAATGAGAACTTTCCTACTGGCTGTACAGACAGATGACATCATCTTGCACAGCTGCCAAATAACGTCTGTTATAAGTGGGGTGGGGGGGGGGCATACACTGTTTATGAGACCCGATTTCATTTGGGCGGTTTTACTTGAGCGAATGTTCATATGTTATATGCAAAACTAATAACTGACCATAAGGGCTAATCCTCAGTTTAGAGCACGTATAGAAGTCTTGGAATGTGTATAAGCAATGGGGTAAGACATAAGGATACAAGAGCTCTCCACCCTCTCTGTAGCCGACATTTAATTAAAAGTGAATTACGCAGCCTCGTCAGAGGAAAGCATGAAACATCGGGAGCATTTGACATGCTCCATTTAAGGGGCTAATAATTCCCATCAACAATAGCTCATTCTGAACCTTTGCACTTCCTCCCTCTGCACTGAGCAACTCACAGTCTTCTGTGAGTACAAAGGACATTATTACCTCCACAATGGAAAGGAGCAACTTAAAATAGGCCTAAAATGAATGGCGGTCAGTGACTCGTTGTTTCTAATATGCTTGCATTATTAGCATGTTCAGTTCAAGCCAAATCCTGTTCAAACTTATATGTTTTTGAACTACAGTAAACCCTCAGTTTTACACTGATTTTTTTTTGAGAACTGAACTGTATTACCGCCACCAGTCCAGCAGTGGCGGTAATACACAAAAAAATTGTCAACCACCACAAAAAGAAGAAGAAAGAGAAGAAGAAGAAGCTGCTGCAGCATGTAGCCCAATTTCTAGTGTTATCTCAGTTTATTTAGTATAAGTAAGCTGTGTCCTGTCTAAACATGTGAAGAGAGAAAGTTAATGATAATGGATAAGAAAATAACGTTTTCTGATTCTGATTATTTATTTACCTTTACATTTTCTTTAAACTGAGTTTAACATGATCTATACGAGAGTGCTCTTGGAACGTAACCCCCAAGAAAAGCGCAGATTACTGTATTTTGTTTTTATTTTGATAAACAGTTTGTTCTTTACTTTCTAGGTTCATGTAAACAGCTTTATCAGAATCTGAATTAATGTAAAATGATAAAACGTCATTGCAATAATAAGGGAATAGCTATATATAGTGAATGGGTGTCCAAAGCCTCACTAAAGTCTCTACAGCAATGAGAATCTTTGCTTGTTTGGTCCAACAAACCTTTAAATTTGTCAAGATTTCAACTGATAAATGATGAGAAAGATCAACTTTTCAATGCCAACTGATTTTATATGGCTTGCATCAGGATGTTTCTGGAATAAGTAAGATTTTATTCAAGCTAGGGAGCTTCTTTCACAGGGTTTTCATTTTTGTTGGTAGTCAGTCATACTGAGCAGATGTTTAGAGGCCAGTTTTGTAATTTTATTAAAAACTTCAACAGAATCTAACTTAGAGCTATTGCTCTCAATCAGGCTAGCAGATATTTGGGTTTCCTTTTGTCCTGGAAACCAGCTGGCACCGCCGTTCCTTCAGTTTATCCATTGCAATGAGCATCGCTTAATAGGGCGTCACCCTGAGCCATTTGCCAGTGGACAAATTCTCCTTTTTTGGCCTCAACCTCTTCAATGCAATAACGGTGGAGAAAACGCAGTGTAGCACAAACGAAATCCACAAAAAACATTGGCAGCAGGAACAACGTTGGGCAAGAAATTATGTTCTCCCCATAACAATGATAAGTGTTAAAGCCCTGGTGATGTGGAAAACATTTCACTAGACTTGATCTCAGACTTTGATATGAAACACTGCTCGTTCTTGAATGAGGAAATGGTAGCGTAGTGTGTGCTGAAAAGAAAATCATTACGGTCGGATAATAACGCCTGACAGAGTAATGTAGGTGCCAAAGCGGTGCTTTTCTTTGGATCCAGCCAAAACAGCGTGAACAATTTGAGCCTGAGACAATAAGAGGGCAAGGAAAAGGACGGAAAGTGAGCATTTTCCATCCTGACAGCGTTTCTGTGGCTACTTAAGCCTCTAGCATTACCACTCGGGACAATGTGGTAATGCTACTGTAATGGAGTAACAATCTCTGCCGGTTCTTCGAAACCCTCAGACGGCTCTCAGACCTATGACATCATCATCATCATCATCCCACAGCAGGGCCTGAAAAACTATCTGATGGGTAAAGTCCTCCACACTGATCTTCAGGGTCTTTGGACGAGCGCTGCAAAGATAATGAACTGCACATATCGGCTGCAGTCTATGCCACTGACATTTACAACAAATCGTAACATCTTCCCCTTTTCATTCACACTCTGTAAGTGTGCGCATGTTCTTTCCATGATTTTATTTTGCAAAAGTGAACGTACACTCAGCCTGGCCATGTCTGTCCCCAGTGCGCCGTGCAGCGTTTTTATGGGACGTAGCGAGTTTGACCCACTTTCAATCTGTTGCCTGCTTTTTGTTTTTTTTCTACAGCTCACATTTTCCATCTCACCTTGTCTTGTATTGTGCTTAAAGTCCCACATCGCAGCTGTATTTACATTCCCATTCCCAAGGTCGGTTAGGAACTATTATTTTAGCACCTTCAAAAAAGTACAATTATAAGTGTTTAAATCTCTAGACTCGACAGCGGCCTCTGCTGGCTGCTTTGTATTTCCCAGTAAAGGAAATTGACAGCAGTGATTAATTTCTGACAGAAAAAAAATTATAAATGCAATAATCTTTGACACAAGTGATAAATTGCCCTTTTGTGTAAAGTTTGCATGTTCTAGCTGTGTCTGGATGGGCTTCTGCCAGGTTCTCTGGTTTCCTCCCACAGTCCAAAGATCTGATTGGAGATGCAATCTTGGTTAAGAATAAGCTGTTCAGAGAATAGATGGGTATTTTTGTTTTCGAAACAGGACTTCTGATCTTCTGGAAAACAGTGTTGTTCGAGATTTATTTGAAATCCTGGTTTAGATCTGTGCGTTTAAATAGTTAATTAAATTGTTTTTAGGTGAAACTAGTTTATTTGGTGCAAATTTACCACTTGTGGGACTAATAAAGGTTTATCTTATCTCTCTTATCTTAAACACACATCTTGTTCAGTACTGATGCATTATTTCAGTGTTTGAAACCATTTTTTGTTACCATTTATAGGGGCAGTTTATGGTCTCCACATCTCAGCTAAAGTCAGACAGCCTGTTATCTCTCTGTTTTACGCCTCCAGTCAGACTTGGCTCTCTGTGATGAGTGAGTGAGAAAGGGCTCAGCTTCTTCATGCTGAGTGTTGCTGAAATACAGCCAAAATAATGAATGTGTTTTTGGCTATTTTCCTGTGTAAACACTGGTTATTGCTCAGCGCACTTTATCTCTTCCTGCTCACCCCACTTTATCTCAACTTTCAAAGATTATCATCTTTAATATTATCAAATTATCATCATTATCATTAATATTATTAATATTAATAATAATATAAATTTTAATAATAACAATAATAATAATGATAATAATAATAATAATAATAATAATAATAATAATAATAATGCCTTTTTATATTGTCTTTCACAACCCCAAGGTCATTTTACAATACTAAAACATACAACAAGAACGACAACAGAAAAAAACAAACATAATTTCATATCTCTGTTTTTTATTAGTATAATCAGGAATCAACAAGAGTGTTCCACAGGGTCTAAATAGTTAAAACAATGATTTGTATGTAAATATATGCTAGTGTAAATATATACAGCTCTCTTTTACTCCAGATGTCGACCATCATACAACACATGTTTGACGTCTGATGTTTGCTTCTTTGGTTTTGTGCTGAAGCTACAAGGCTAATGTCTGATAGACTAATGACTAAACGGTTTTAGTGGAAACTTACATTTCCATTTCACTAACTACCATATGACTTCCATTTATTAAAATGGAAAGTGAAAAGTCAAGTGGAAATCATTGTTTAAATGTGGAAAAACAATTAAATAAAAAATCAAGTTTAATCTCTTTTCTCCACCACCCTCATTTTTCTCAGTTAGCTCATAGACCCTCCCTGACACTTGGAAATGTCTTACAGAGCGATGGTTTCTACTACTGGTAAGGCAAAGACTTTGTAAACCACTTTATTCACATGAATAAAGCCACATTATTTTGCAGAATTTCACAAGCGTCTATTATTAGTTAGCCATTTGCCTTCCATTTTATCCAGAGCAAAATCAGAAGAGCAAACTTCATTTCAGGGCTGGCTGACTGTGTTTGAGGCAAAGACGAAATTTGTATAACTCTGATTTTTGGCTGACTATCCATTAAAAAGCCAGTCAGCGCTGTATTTAATCCCAACAAGGCCTCTTTCTCTTTTTCTTGTTTTTTTCCGATTTAAACAGTTGCACATTGTATTATGTGACTCTCCTGGGAATGGCTCAAACATGAAATGCTTGGTTCTCTCATGCAGCTTATAAAACAGTCCTAACCAGAAGCACAGGCAGAGGTCATGATGTCTACTTGGCAGGCTCAGGAATCATGCAATCATAGCTTAACCAAGTCTGCCCCCTAGAGGCAGATCAAGTTAATCACACTGTGGTCAGTTCAGTGCCAGCATCCATAATTTCTGAATTAAGAATACATGCTCAATTGTGACTCATTTCCTCATGGTCTGTTAGAGGGAATAGAAGCTTCATTCTTTTTATTCATCACTGCAGTCCTGGAGCCTTGAAACCTCCAGGTGAAAACCATCCCTACAAACCTTTTCATTTACCATTTATGAGCTAAAAATCAGAATTTGACCTCCCTTGAATTTTTCAAAAGGAAACAGATGGAGAATTCCACACATGTGTTCAACACACTGAACGTTTAAACATCAGACATGGTTTTTGGTTTATATAATGGAACCAAATCTACTACTAATAAATATGATTACGTTAATTTATTGAATTTTTCTAGCTGAAATGTGTACAATGACAGACTCCTAATTTCATTTACTTATCTACTTATAGTGTTTATACCCCAGCATTTGTGTATATAGTTCAGCATTTGTGTATATAATCCGCATTGGACTGAATTTGCGTGAGGGATTACTGTACACTCTGAGTTCTAAGGGTTAAATGTGTCCAGTCCTGAGGTGCACTGGGTTGCATGTGCTGACTGTGTACATGACACTGGTACATTCACATGAGAAATGAGGCAGGGGAGAAGACACATATACCACACATCATGCATTGCAGGGTTTTTTTACTGTGCCCTACCTAGGGAACAAGTTCACTTTTCGGACACACTCTACACTACTGTTACCTCGCAAAAGTCAAGTAGTGGAGCAAGTGTCCGAAATTAATTATACGTCACCTCCCCTTGTTCACTAGTTATTCCTCTATACATTATTATCCCCCAAACACTATTTAGTGAATGAGCGAACAAGGGCACTTTTCGGACACAGCTCATTAGTAAGTCTTGGGCACTGAGGAACATGTCAGCGATTCTCTGGTTCTCTATCTTTGAAACAATTTTGGTAGATTCTGACCACTGCACACCAGGAACCCCCCACATCACAGTTTTGTCTTTGTAAATATTACTCAGATCTTTTCCCCCATATTTCCTGCTTTCAACATCAACTTCAAGAACTGACTGTTCACTTGCTAATTTATACATCTTGATAGGTGCCACTTCAACCAAATAATCAAAATTATCCACTTCGCCTGTCATTGATTTTAATGTTGTGGCTAATTGGTGTATAGGAGGGAGGGGGCCCAGAGAGCGGCGGCGCACTGAGGGAAAGAGCAGCAAATGATGAGTGTGTAGGAGAACAAACACCGGTTCTAGGCTGATTTACACTGTTTACATCAGTTTTACTGATACATTTATCACCCCGCTTTTCGCAGGGGGTGACGTTCCAAGAGCACCCACAAATAGTGAAAAACCACGTTGTTGTGTTTTGGTAAAAAAAATGCCTAAAAATGCCTAATTTTGTAGTGTAAACCCTAAATATGCCCCCAAATATGTTCCCAGAACACTTTAATGTCATGTTAAAGTTTAATGCATTGCCCTTAAAGAAAATGTAAAGGTAAATAAATAATCAGAATCAGAAAACTGTATTGCTTAAAAACCCATTAGCATTAGCAGCATGCAACAAACGAAACCAAACACTCGTACACAAAAGAAAGGTTGAAATAACTATCTTTACCCACATGTTTAGACAGGGCACAGCTTACTAATATTAAATAAAGTTAAAAACACTAAAATACGAGGACACAGAGCATTGGCGCTACATGCTGCAGCAGCTTCTTTTTCTTCTTTTTATGGCGGTTGACAACTTTTCAATGTATTATTCAGTGGCGGTAATACAGTTCAGTTCTCAGAAAAATCCGCACTGGACTGAATTTGCGTGAGGGATTACTGTACACTCTGAGTTCTAAGGGTTAAACGTGTCCAGTCCTGAGGTGCACTGGGTTGCATGTGCTGACTGTGTACATGACACTGGTACATTCACATGAGAAATGAGGCAGGGGACAAGACTGTTTGGTTTGAGTGAAGGGTTGTAGAGGCATGTTTTCGCCAGAGCTTCTTGTTTACATTTCCATGAGTTCTGGACATGGCCATCCTAGCATCGTGTTTACATTGGCCGCTGTTTTGTGATGCATATGTGTTTGCAATATGATTTACTGAAAGATCACATGCACAGTCCAGATAATGGGAATATGGCTTCTAGGGGACCAAGAGCTGCTGATTGTTTACAAAATGCTCTTAATGTTCTCAACTCAAGCAGCGAGTGGAGGGCCTCAAACCTTCGCTTTCTGCCATGATCTCTGCCAACTATCATTAACTTCTAATCATCAGCACATGATACCTTGCATATGAATACCTCACATATGAATTTCATTTATTGATTCCAGCACTGTTTCTGGACCGTTTAGCAAGAGACCTCAATCACAAAGGTAGACAGATTGTCATAGTTTAAAATTTATTTTTTTGAATTTTGTTGACTTCATAAAGTGTTGGAATCGAGAAATGCAAAGAGAGCAGGGGCGATGGCATAGTGATCTATATGAAGGAAATTGTTCTTGGCAATAGTTTGCCATTCATTTTGTAGCAATGGATAAATTGCGTACACGCAAAACATTTTTATGAAGCCCTCTGAAGTTTTCAGCTTATCTCTGTAGGAATGAATGTGTGATCATAATGAGTTTCTAACTACAGCTGTCTTCAGCTGCACTCTCTGCTGAGACCTTCCGCAGCTTCACTTTGTCTCCCATACCTTTTTGGACCATCTTCGACTGATCCCCATCTGATTTATATCCTCTACCCCATCCATCACTGGTTAGCTTGTAACCACAGGGCTTGTGTGTGTGTGTGTGTGTGTGTGTGTGTGTGTGTGTGTGTGTGGTGCTGGTTCAGGTGCTGCAGTTCTTCCCCGTCCAAGTTATTCCTAACAGTCTTCATCCTTATTAATGTCCAGCTTTCACCTCCAAGAAGAACCACAGAAAGGATCACAGCCCGAAAAATCGTGACTGTTTTACACCTTGTTGTCCTCATTTTAACTTAAATCTTTGTTCTTTAACCCTTAGAATCCAAGAGGCGTAGGTTCCCTGAAATCAGAGTTTATTGATACACTCTGAGTTCTGAGGGTAAACACCGGTTCTAGACTGTTTTACACTGTTTATATTTACTGAAATCAGAGTTTACTGATACACTCTTTTGTAAGGTCAAATTTCATCAAACTTAGATTGAAGTTCTGCTTGGCCTCACACTGAGGATACCAGGACGAAGGGGGAAGGTTGAGATAAGGCAGAACAGCTGGGAGAAACAAAGGGCCAAAATTTATCTCTGATGCACAACAGCATCTACAAGTTTACTGTAACTCCACGGCCTTGTGGTTGCAGGGACACGATTGCAGCCACACAGAAAACAATGTCTCAAAGGAACTGATGAATACATTCAAGACCATGAATTGGCCTGGAATTTTGGACAGATGCAGTTCATTGTGTTTGTCCAAAACTGAGTGGGGGATGCTAATGAAGTGGCATAGCGATGTCTATATGTTAGCTAATTCAAGCATATTATTTTCAGAGGTTGGGGAAGTTGACAAAGGATCAGTGCCTCTTTGCTAATGACCCACAGAACATCTTGTGCGTATTATGATGCCTTGCTGTAAATATTCAAGCTCTATGTCTTTGACCTCTCCGTCAGTGCTGAGAACATGTGGATTTAAGCAGGAACACAGGTCTTACTGCAGCCTGTCTAAATATCCTCTCAAGCCCTCCTATATGGTATAAGTGATTACTGTGCATGGTTGTAAACATGGGTGTTTATTTGAGATACAGTGTGATTTTTGCATGTTAAATGGTTTCAGATCCTCACACAATATGTAACATAGGACCAGAAAAACACTACATATAGAAATTTTCTTAATTTTTTGAAGGATAAAGTTTTGCAACATGAACTGTGTGAAGAAGTAACTGTCTTCTAAACATGTTGGAGGCATTCACCAGACAGTCCTTCACTTCACTATGACAGAATTCCAGCCCATTTTTTTCTGTAAGGTTGCTGTAAGGTTTCTTTTTCCACAGTTGGGGGATTTTGAGCATGAACTGTTATACAGGTCCTTCCACAGCATCTCAAAGGAGTTCAAGAGAGGACTTTGTCACTCCAAAACCATAATTTTGTTTCTTTGGAGCCAATCAGAAGCAGTCTTTCTGCGTCAGATCTTTGGACTGATGACCGGACAGGATTTTCTTGTTGAGGTCCATCAATTATGGTCACCCAAGCTGTGAAGCAAGCAAAGCAATACCCTCACCATCACACTACCACCATGTGTGATTGTTGGTATGATGTTCTTACTGTGGAATGCTGTGTTAGCTTTACACCAGATGGAATAGGACCCCTATCTTCCAAAAAGCTACACTTTTAACTCACAGAACATTATTCCAAAAGCTCATTGTGGTGTTTCTCAGCAAATGTGGGATGAGCATTTATGTCCTTCCTAGCTAGCAGTGGTTTTTGCCTGCCATTGTTCTCCTTCTGATGGTAGAACCATATACACCAACCTTTCTAAGGTTAGGGAGACCTGCAGTTCTGTAGATGTTCATCGGGGTTTTGAGGAACACTACCTAGATCATTTGTCATTGGTAGGCTAGCCACTTCTGGGAAGAATCCAATTTTTCTCTATTTGGAAATAGTGCTTTACACCATGGTTTGTTGGAATCCTGGAGCTCAAAAAATGGCCTTGTAAATTTCCTCAGACTGATGGATTTCTCAGTAAGGCCCAGTAATCAAACCCAGTTGTGTTTACTATGTTTGTTTCGAATAAACAATAAAATTTGAGGAATTGGTTAATTGATTAACCAAGGGGGGTATTGCTTTTATACACGGTACATCATTAATCATGGGTGTCTTTTTGGGGATGCAGATATCGAAAAAACACAAAAGCAAAAACCACTGAATTCTAAGTAATCAGTCCTTAACCTTTACTGCTCCTCTCGCTCTTGTCCTTGTTTACCATCTCTGGCAATAAATATGCCCCAGCCAGCCCTGTTTATCTTAGAGCATAAAAGCATGCTGGATATTAAAGTGATTCATCACCGGTCAGAAAAGCAGCATGTGGAGTAAATCCCAGCTGTTTATGTGACTATCAGTCACAGTGTATGTCATTTACAGCACTTCAAAAGAGCCGTGGCTGGAGCCCGAGATAGCAAACAAGGTACTGAGCTGGATCTTCTTCACAGAGCTGAGGTTGACTAATTAGTCATTGAGATACATTGAGTCAGCGTGTAAAACCACAAATCCTCTTTATCTTCTTCACAAGTGCATTAGTATCATTAGCATCTGTGTTATTTCTTTATAAACCCAGTTATTTCAACCCATCCAGCAAGAGAAGGCTCTAAAGCATAGCGACGAAAACAATCACAGGGTGACATTGTAAATACATTAAGAGAGAAATATATATCGATGCAGTTAATCATCGAAAGTTACAGGTTATTTTATTATGATGTTAATTACAGTTCAGTGAATTTGCTTGATTCAAATCTTTACATCGGTTCCACATGAATAAAATCAACATAATTATTGACAAAAATATGTAAACTGACACATCTGAGTTAATTTACGCAAGTGTGTGAACATCATCTATTTATGCAAACAACTGTACAGTGCAAGGTAATATGAACATTTATAATTATTATGATGACATCACTCCACTCCACTACACAATACACCCTTTAGGCCTTGTCCTCACAGTCGTCTGAATCAGCATTTTTCGTGGCACCAGGTGAGCGCGAACTGAGTAGTGATCGTTTTTCTCCTCATTGGAGCAAATCGAATCTTCAGTTCCAGCGCTTGGTTGGCTGCACGTTGTATACAACATCTTCTTTGTGTCAATTTCTGCCGAAATCCTGACGAATGCAAAGAAAACGTCGCTTTTGCATTTACGTAGTATTTGGTTGACGTTCTGGGAACACCTACAGATATTAGTTGAGTGCCGTGTTTGTGCTCTTGTAGACGTCGCAGCAGAATCAACAGTAGATCCTGACATCAGAGTGCAGTTAAAGAACTTCTGCAGAAATCTTCACGTCTTCAAAAAGCACAAAAACGTCCCTTTGACCCGACGTTGTGCATTAACAGGGTGAACCCGATGTTTGTTCCTCTCCTGCCTAGGATTTTTAAAATTAGAATGTCAATTGTAAGTTGTAACAAAGAATAAAAGTTTGTTTTCAGTGTAGAACTACAAATCAAGATGTCCAACATGTAAATGATCTGGAGAAAATAATTACTGCCCCCACAGGTGAAACATGGAACTACACATTGGGCTGCAGGCCAGTGTAACGCCTCACTGAAGTTATTTAAGCACAGATACAAAACGCAACAAAAACGCCATCAGTGCACGTCCATTTATCTAAGATTCAAACGTCCGTGTGGATGAGGCCTTATTACGTACTCTGTGGAAATCATAAGTACTATTACTTATTGTATGTTTACTGCTTGTATGTTTTATTACAAGCAGAGCAGAATTCGTCATTCTAATTCATTAGGTACTAATCATCTAACCATTATTTGAGCTGATAATTTCAACCACAGTCTAAAATCTGGACCCTGGACACATCATCAGTCCATCACAGGGCAGATACACAGACAAATACATACAAACTACAAACAGCAATGATTCGTGGCCACCCAGCCAGGGATCAAACCCAGAACACCAGAGAAAGATTTAGCTGTTCCCAACAGTCTTTTCTTTGTCCTGTCCTCATTTGGAGATCTGACTTATTTCTCCTAAACCTTCCTAAAGGAATGAGGAGCAAAAATAAAACAACTTGAGACATAATTTCTTCTGTTCTGCTCATTGTCAGCATTCTTCTCTCTAACAATCTTATGGATCTAAAAACTGTCTGGTGGTTTATAGATTTGATTTTGATCAAATTTCAGATGTTGTGAGTTCGTTAGATCCATGAAATCGTTTGGATCTGAAGATCTGATGATCTGAGCCCAATAAAGATCAGAGCAGTGAAAGAAACCAAAAAACATTTTAAGATCTTAAACTGGGATCGAGTTGATTAGGACAAGTTCTTTCTCAGGAGCTGAATTTAGAAAGTGGGAGAAAATGGAGTTCAGCTATGAAAGAATTGTATTCTGAATTTATCTTTCCTCTGGGATAGCACCACCCCCTGCATCACTGAGCTGCTACAGAGCAAAACTGTGTTAAAGAAAATTATTATTTTTTTATTTGGCACTATTTGTTCTGACACGTCCTGAAATATCATGATTTTTCTATATAACACAGCTATACTGATATACACTACCAGTCAGAAGCTTTTTTTTTTACACTGATTTTCTAAACTCACTAGACTAAACTTTACTAAAACACACTCAATATAATATGTTAACAAAAACATTTACAGTATCTTCACCATTTGAATTCCATTATTAGTCAGAAAATGTATTTTTTATTTATCACTATTGACCTTCAAAATCATGTTTATATAATTCTAATTATAATGTGGATTATCAGGCGAGTGTTAGATATTTAAGGAAATATTATGTGCTGAAACTTTTCAAACAACAAATTTACAGTTCAACAAGAATAAAAATCTGCAGTTTGTGAAATAAATGGATTGTGCTACAAGCCTGTGGTGCGCAAAAACATTTGACTGGTGGTGTATTTTATTCATGTGGAAATGATGTACATTCTCCCCTTTTCAGCATGTCATTAGTGTACATTAATGTAAAGTACGCTCTTTATTCGCCTGTTAACCAGGACGCAGCTATTACTCTTAGACAGAATCTGTAATTTTATTTGATTTTTAGTCCAAGTCCTGATTTGATTTTCTTAGTAAAAATGCAGTCAAACACCCCATTTAGAAGCAAAGTGCAAAGGTGATGAGAAGAACAAAAACAAGGCATTGAAGCTGGCCGTCATTTCGATGTGAAGATGGGCTGCTGTCGTAAACAGACACTGCATCGATGCCACACAGAGAACAATCACCACCACAGAAATCACAAACTTCCATGGATCTCCTGGCCTCTGATGTGTAGGTTCTCACCGTCCTCCTCCCTGCAAAGAATCAGGAAAGGCAAAGGTGAGCTACTGAAGTTTAAAGTTCAAAGATCAATAAATTAGGGCTTTAACGACTCATTTTTTTCAAGTCGACTAGTCGGTCAGCAAAGTCGAAGTCGAGGCGACGTTTGTACGCATCACACAGGCGTCCAACACAGGAACACAGGCGTCCAACACTGAGCCAAAACTAAAAACACACACCGCGACAGAGGTTCATGGATCTGAGTGTTGCAATTTTGGTTTCATATCATTACAACACGGAGTGCTCCGGGAGTACGGAGTGTCGGACACCTTAATTAGGGCTTTTCGCTCCCTGTACAACCGGTGCCAGAGCATGGTCCGCATAGGCGGCAGTAAGTCGTACTCGTTCCCTGTGAGGGTTGGACTCCGCCAGGGCTGCCCTTTGTCACCGAATCTGTTCATAATTTTTATGGACAGAATTTCTAGGTGCAGCCAGGGTGTTGAGGGGGTCCGGTTTGGTGACTGCTTTTTTTGATCAGGTCTCTGCTTTTTGCAGACAATGTGGTTCTGTTGGCTCCATCAGGCCGTAACCTACAGCTCTCACTGGAGCAGTTCGCAGCCGCTTGTGAAGCGTCTGGGATGAGGATCAGCACCTCCAAATCCGAG
>JBBJLR010000087.1:11856386-11870573 GCA_037577145.1 Brachypetersius gabonensis
TACTAGAAGTTCCTCAAAGCTCATTATTGCCATTTAGTTTAAGAGAGAACCAGAGATTTGTTTCCTTTGAATTATTCAGGTTCTGTAAACACTGCAGCATTTCTCTTATTCTGATGTTTTCTGATTTCCTTTAAAATTCTGCTTTAAAGCACAATGTTTTTATTTGGAAATGAGGAGAAATATTGTCAGCAGTTCTTTATAACCAAGGTAAAGCTGATCAGTTCAATACTTGCAGCTATAAAAGGTAAAACGTGAGAAAGGGAATATTTTTGGCGTGGTGTCTTATGTTTTTTCCGGAGTTGTAGACTGAGAAGACATACATTTTGCTGCTCATTCATACATCACAGTAAATTGGGTGGATGTGGCCCAATATTGTCTTATTTTAGTGATACCATAGAAAAACTGTTTTAGGTTCCCCCAAAAAACAAGGAGTTTGAAGAACCATTTAAAGGTCTAAAGAATCTTCACATAATGCACATGTCCTTCACTAATTTGAAGGTTTTTATTGGAGCAGTTCCATTTTGCTTAGTTTCTCTGGTATGTGTCACCTTACTAAAGAAATAGTTTAGTGAAAAATGAATAAATTTTCCAGTCAATTCAGTCAGCAAAGGCATATTTAGGGTCAAAATATTGCTTTAGAAATCTTGCAGGGCTAATTACCCCAATCATTTCCATTAAAATACATCTGAACTTGTCTTAAACGACATCAAGGTCTTTATTACATTCATGCAGACTTATGGATATGGTTCAAGGTTCTGTATGACCTAGTGGTAACCCACACTGACAAAACCTTTTAGCACCTGAAAATCTTGATATATTTTTATGAAAACTCTTTGGAAAACAGAGAACAGAGTTCTGCTGTTCGTAAGGAGCATTGGCCTCACGGCTAAACTGCTAAACTGAAGAATTAGCATCTGGAGTTCAATCAGGAGTTTATTGAAAAAGTTTATGGACTTTTGATTTTTCTGAATTGGCTTTTTTCGCGGAAATTGCAAATATCTTCTACCTTTTTTATCCTTTTTTTGTAGCAATATATACTTTTTTATGCATTTTAGTCCTAAATTTTTAAGATAAACATAATTTACAAATTTTGTTACTTAAATATTAGGATAAATTCAGCTACATTACCATAGAATAAAATATAGCTGTTTGCATTTTTTGTACCGTCGAGAGAACACAAAGCAACGTTTACAAAAACGCATCTTGGGATGATGAAATACAGCTGCACTCAAAAACACGAGGTTTGAAAGTAGCCAATCTGCGAGTGTTATTCATTTCTGCTTGCTGCCCTGTGACGCAATCTCTGGCAGACGCAGTCCAGCATTCCCGCAGCAGAACAGATTTGCCTCGTGAAACGTCTTGGGTTTACCTTTACATTTTCTTTTAGTGTAATGTACTAAGTTGAGTTTAAAATAAAATTAAAGTGTTTTGGGAGCCTTTTTAGGGGCATATTTAGGGTTTACACTATAAAGATAAGCTTTTTTACCACATCACCAATTCACAAATTCACAATTTGTAGGTGCTCTTGGAACGCAACCCCTGTGAATTTCGGGGGTCGGCTGTACTGACAACCACTGTCATATGAGGACTAGGGCTTAATTGCCATGCCACTACATGGTTACTTCTGACTGTTATGAATCTGGCCCTCAGTGTAGCACAGCCTCATACCGTGTAACACCATGCATCAAATTAGCACATCATCTCGAGGCTCACTGCATAAATGTGAGCAATGTGTCAGTCATATTATGTCCTTCTGATGCCATTTGTAGCCACAAGCAGTGAAATTTCACATAGAGGACAATGTTAGGCTCCCCCTTGTTTTTGGCGCCTCAGTAAAAACATCTTCAGGAATGCAAAATGAAGACCAAGGTGACACGTTTCATTCTCTGAATGCCTGCATTCTGAACGTTTTCTTAGCATTATTGTTCAACACTCACTGAACTGCATCCCAAAGTGACTTCAAACGTATCGTGTCCTCTGAACATTTGAACAGAGAAAGATCTGAACATGTCTGGTTGTGTATTAAAAACATTTAAATCATTTAAGCAACAAATAAAACAAACATATACCCAAGAAAATGTATAAAAAGAAAAGTTTAAAATTGCACTTTTGTACCCTTGGGTGAGAATGAGACAACAGTGGAGTTCCTGTTCTGTTTAGTTTTTTTTCTCCCTTGAGTTTGAGCTGCTAGTGAAATGTGTTGGGATTGGGTCGTATCATCATGGAGACTTTCTTCAAGGAGTACGACCCGCCCCGGAATTCGGCCCAGTAGACTCCATCTTGATAGCGACTGCGATAGTGGCCTCCCCGGTACCACACGCCGTTCAGGTTGGAGTGGGCACAGGCGTTGTACCACCAGCCGCCCTTCTGGTAGTGGGCACAGTTTCCTGAATGAGAGGAAAAGATCAGAGATATTTCTGCATTTGACAGGCACACCTTTCCAGAGCAACTTGTAACTTGATTCATATCAAAGACGAATGTAGTGCTAGGAGTCTTTCCCTAGGATTCGCAGAGGTTTAGAATAAGATAAGATAAAGGGATCAGAAAAAACTTAATTTATCTCGAGGGAAATTGTTTTGTCATGAACATGCCCATTGCAACTAGAGGAATAAAGATAAGAGAATAAAGAGTTTTAAAAAGACAATACCAAAATCATTTGAACAGATATGATATAACAACATGTGGTTATCAAAAGGGTCTTCGTGTTTGTGCCCTAAACATATGATGAATGCAAGAAAATGAGATAGCAGCAGGTGATGAGGGGATGAGACTAACATTCAGCAACATACAGATAAAAGAATAGAATGATAGAATGGTGTGCATGCTAAGATAAGGAATCAGACCCAGTATGCTGGAGGACAGTGATTTGGAATGCTCTGGTAAAACCTAGTTTAAGAGAAGTATCACTACTTCTGAGCCATTTTCTTCAATGAGCTGTCATTTCAAACCAAAGGCCGAAGGCGAAAAGGGGTTTACATTGTTTGCATGGTTTGCATCCGTGTCAGCAGCAGCAATCATGTCATCCCCTTAAGTACCTAAAAAGTGAGGACTGTGTTTCTTCCTTGTCTTTCTTCAACTCATTTTAAATAATTGCTTGGCAGCACACAGGCATCCCGTGTAGATAACCTCCACAAAGCAGCTGGGCTACTTGCCAGTGCAGGGTCAAGCCAAGCTGTGGGGTCGGTTTCCTTTTTTTCCTCTTAATGGAAAAGACCACCCAGTGGTGATAGTGTTCTTTCTCACTTTTTTGGTTTAAATTGGGTTTTCTTTACAGTTCTAAATGTTGTGTAAGTAACTAACTCACCGTGAGACTAAACGTTTAATCATGCCAGGTCATTTTGTCACAGTGTAGAAAATGTCACCTTGCTGTTTGAGTAACATTCTGCTTTTACACTCACTGACTAAAACAATCAATATAATATGGAAAGTATGCAATTCAGCTTTGATAAATGTGTCTGGTCCTGTAGCATGGAGTTGATAGCCATAAATAAATCTCTTAATGTTTGTCTATTTTTACTCAACAGCAATTGACATACCTGTGTAGACATCATGGTCTCTGTCCAGGGTGGTAAACTGTTTTCCATTGTGCCAGGTTAAGGAATCTCCAGCATTGCCATGGTAGCGTCCAACCCTGAGCCGGTAGAAATCAGCTTCTGGCTCAACACGGAAACTGGCATATTCTGCAAAGGTTTTTCTTCCTGACCAGTCTTCAAGAGTCACCAGAAGCTTGTAGTTGCCCTGGCTGGTCAAATAGTAGATGTTCTCCAAACCAAGCCAGTATTCACCATCAATGTTTCCGAATCCTTGCTGAGAAAGAAAAATGGACAGTGAAGGTTTTAGAAGGACACAGACCGTCTTTCTTGACCTTTAGATTGGAGTTGTGCTGGAGCTCCAGACAACAGGAGTGATGGTATGATGGAACTCCATCCAATACCTTTGGGATGAGCTGGAGTGTTGTTTGTGATCCAGAACTAATTTTTTACATTCGGTACCTCACCACTCTAATTCAAACCAAATTCTCACTGCAATGTTCCAACAGCTAAAATAAATGAGTAAGGGCTGTTACTTCAACAAAGGCGAAGAAGCTGTCTAATAAGCTCTTTGATTTCAGAAGAAAATGGATGCATGTGTGTCTAAAAGCAGTCTGAGATCCTAATAAACACCTTGTTATCTGCAGAAATCAGCAGACCATGCACTGTGAAAACTTACTAGAAGAATTCTTAAGAAAACTTAAACTGTTACATCTGCTCATATTTTCCAATTTCCTTCACAATTTATCGATCAATCCTTTGTAAATAGTCTAGTCCACGCTATGATCGGCCCTTTTATGAGTTTAAGACCATGATTCTCAGATGAAGCCAGCGGTGTCGACTAATTACAGGATGTGTTTCAGCATTTCAAACACCCAGCATTGCCTCAGGAGACTGGACTCAGTCACACACACATGGGTTACATCATGAGTTAACCAAATGGGGAAGATCACTTCATGTCATGGGTGTTTCTTGAAGCTATTTTCTAGTCCTCCCGATGGTTGCGCTAATGCTAACGGCATTCACCCTGAATGTAATCTGTTCACTTTGTTGTCAAGTCTACATTGCACCGCCATAAATTATACCCAGAACTGCCAGGAAAACACATTTTATGGACATTAGGTCACTGAACCATCCACCCTGGCGTGAGGGTTAAGATTCATCATTTGAAGCTGCTTTTAATCGAAGGCCCCAATGCGAGTAGCTGTTGGCCCACATTGAGACTGAGGACAGAGCTGAGAAAACCCCAGAAAAGTATCATGTTTGGAAGGCTTCACAGCCCGTGTTTTGAAACACAACCCGACTTACATAAGAAAGACATTCCAGATTGACTCATTCAGTGTTCCTAGAGCCTCACGTGTGAAAGGTTCAGAATTTGTCTGAAGGCTCTCAGAACAAGAATTGCACTTCAAGAACTTGTACACCGTTTTTCGAATCATATACAAGTTAAAGTTTGATTGTTGAAAGCTTTTAAATTAAATACGGCATTCAACAATGTTACATATTTAACTATGTTCAAAGGAGCTCGTATTAAACTTTATTAGGGATTAATCGATATCGAGTCTCGGGACGATTCCGAGGAGAATTTGGGGATGGTGATTTTATTATTTTTTTTCTCTAAATCAAAAATTTAGAAAGATTATTGCTTATATGCAAACAGCTAGTGATTTTCTGCTGTTTGTTGGCATGTAAAATGTTACTTTCAGTAGTAAAGAATTTAGTTGAAACAAAGTGAGTGGGACTGTAACAACTTGTTATACTGTTACGTATAGGGAGAATAGTAACTTTCTAAAAATCTGACAAATATTTCCAAACACAATTAAAACACAGTTCTATGTTGTTTGAACTAAGCTTTCCAGTGTAAATATATGAAAATAAATACATGAAAAGAAGCATAATTAAAAGCATAATTACTTCAAAGTGAAAGAGCTAATATCAGAATGAAAACTGTATGTATCTGTTAACATCATATATTTTTGTAATCGTATTCAGGCTTAGTTATGCTTTAAATGGTGCTAGATTGCAGACAAGAGACTGATTAAAGAAAGCGTGAGCAGTCTTCAGAGTCGATCTTGAGAAATATCCATCTAATTGGTGTAGCTGTTGGCAGATTATGATGTTATGGCAATACAAGAAGTCTCAGATTTTATTTTTTTATTGATCCATTTAAGCTCAGGAGCCCAGTATTGTGTAAAGCGTCTGTTATTTTAGAGTATAATTAAAGTGTCCTCATATCATCAGTTGTTATTGAAATAATTCCAATATCATTAGCAGTCCCTATCAATTAATATGTCATTTTCTGTTTTTTGCAGCTTTTTGGTAGTGTGCCACTGCTCAGAAAAGTTGTTCTGAAAGGGAGTGAGGGATTGTGTCCCTATGATTATGCCCTTATTGTGTGCCCAGAGGAAACTTTTACCTCACCTTGTATGTCTCCCAGTTCCTAAAGAAGTTGACTGATCCATCCTGGCGTCTCTGAATGACTGTCCAGCCTCCTGGGTCATGTCTCTGGTCGCACCACACCTGCATCAGCTTGTTACCATTGTCTGGCTTCACCAGATACATCCCACTGTTGATATGACCCTCCTCCAAGGCCTCCAGACAGTCTTTGAAGGGACCTGCAAGTAGGCCAAAGCACTGATTAAGCTAACAGGCAGGAAATAAGTTAGAAATACAAAATTACATTTTCCTGACATCATAGAGAAGCACAGTTTTGAGTTGTGTTTAGCTGTGTAGGTCAGATATATTGCACTAAGGTTAGTGCTGTTGGAATGAGGGTCTTTAGCTGTGATGCAGGACATAAACTCTTACTATGCAGGCAGTTTAGAAAAACTCAGAGATGGCTGTTAAGGTACAAGTGACCACCTGGAACGGTCATGGATGTGAGAATTCCTCCTTCACCAACCACTTAGCATGCAGTTATCTGGGCTCTCAGTCTCAGTGTGCGGTATTTGCCCAGCATGTTTTCGGAGCTCCAGCTCATTTTTCCCTCCTCGGGAAACCTCTCTCAACTCTGGCCGCTGATCTGCGAGGAGAATTCCCTCCTGTTTAATTTCAGCGGTCCAAGAGCAACACAAAAACATGGCCTGCCATGACTGAAGTCTTTAATTTTAGCACGGCTAGTGCTAACACTGGGTTTATCAGAAAGAAGTCGGAAGCTTTCCGGGCAATGTGCATGCTGTTAGGAAAAGAAGAGAGATGCATCATTTCCTATTCAATGGGGTGGGGATTTCCAAAAACATCATAGATTCATTAGTCTCAAAGAGCCTTAAACTGTAGAACAGACATGTAGAAGTGCACAGTTTAAGCCATTTTGGTTACGGAGCCATGCCACATGTTTTGTTTAATGGTATTAGCCTGGTGCTTTCTGGACAGACTTCAAGTCCAAAATTTGATATATCATTAAGGTTGCTGCAGAGAAACCCTGTACTTGTTAATAAAGTACATACTGTATCCCATTGTTGTTCTTCAGCTCTCCAGCCTCACATTCCAGAGTAAACAAGGGGTCCTGACATCCTGCACTCTGTTCTAGCCAGCTTTCGTCCAACAACAACATTGGACTCTTTAGCTTTTAAAGACATCATCCCGAGGATTATTGTTTTCATGTTGTGAGCTTGTGGGTGATGTAGCTGCCAGAGGCTGTAATGTTTAAGACCCCTCCTGCTGGTGGATTTTCTCCAGGGTGGTAAAAGAAAAGGCTCCTCCTGGAATGCCCACCCACTGCACAACACGGACTAGTACATCTGGCCTGGTTGTCTCTCTCCTCTCGTCTGCTCTCTGTCTCTCGCTCATGCTCTTTAAAGGAAATGCACTGTGTTTAGCGACATGCTGAGGTGCAAATCTGCCAGACACTCCCTCCATCTTTCTTTAAAAATGATGCCTTAGACAGATATGTGCGCTTGTGCTTTCTCCTATAGTCGAGTTTCCTGTCTCCTACTACTGATCTACTAAAGACATCCTACTTGCAGAACTTCACATTGTTGACAAAAGCTCACATCCAGCTGAGCTAACTGTGGACATTACAATGGGTTGCAGTAAGTGTGTCTCGGGACTCCCATATGTTGCCACATTATAATTGTCGTGAGAACACAAAGCCTCTCGAAAGTATGCATGAATATCGAAGCAGGGCACGGCTCAGTTCTACACATCACATGTTATAGCTTAGTGTCAGCGAGAGCTTTGTCCCACACATCAGGCTCCAAGCTATTGTTAATGAACATGGAATGCCACACAAAGCAGGACTTGGCAGCTTGCTTTATTTGCAAATTTACTCGCAGCATGCAATTGAAATACAGCCCGTGGGAGACTAAGGTAGACTGAGAGCCCCCAGGCTGTTTCCTTAATAGCTGATTTGCTTACAGACGCTGAACTCGACTAACTGCTTGAGGAACTACCGTTGAATGGAGCCAAAGCTGCTTTAATGTTGCCCTCCTTAAAGACTGTTCAGATGCAGTCACAGGCATGTCTGAACAGCTACAGGGATGTTTTCATCTTAGATATTTGTTCTCCAAATCAGATAAGTTAGCGCTAAATGGGATATTTGTTGTTTGGCAGGTGTTCATCTGTTTTCAAGCTCACTTTTAGATTTTTTTTCACTCTTTTTAGATGTTTATTGGAGGAACCATGTGGAAAGTGACCTACTAAATCCTACTAAGCCTGCTATTGTGTGTTTTATAGCCCGAAAATTAACACCTTCATCCATTACACAGCTTCATTTGTCCAAAGAAAGGTGCCAAAGAGGGTTATTTTGCCATTTTGTGTTCCAGTGGACAAGGCCACTCATTTCTGATACAATACCTTTTGTGTTTGTCAGTTCATTTAGCAGTGGGGATACTTTGTACTTTTATCTCTCCCTTTTGGAAATCTATTAAATGGCAGTCTGACTTTTTCCAACCATAATTGAAAGGTTTGCACATTTTCAAACCCTCAGGATAGTCCACCTGTTGTACAGTCATCTCTCAATCGGGGAATGCACCGTTGCCCACACAAAAACTGGAAAAACATTGCTTTCACACGTGTTGGTCTCCCTACTCATGGAGAATCAGCAGAGAATTGCCCAGTAAATTGCAAATATCGACGTTTACTTCTGCGTGGAAGACAGTTTGAGCCTCATTTTAGAGCTGTGAGATAATGATAAATTACAAAATCAGTCTGGGACACAAAGAAGTCCTCAAGATGCAAGTCGTAAAGCCTTCAGGGGGTCTGGGACGCAAGAGATTTGTTTCAGTTAAATGTATCAATTAGTCTTGAAATCTTAACATTCTTACATGCTGTTAGAGATTAAATTATTCTGACCTTGCTGTGTATTATTTCTATACAGTGAGGGAAATCAAAGGTTTTGACACTTTTGTTATGCAATACACTTTCAGGACACATATCCACATTTATATCTACATACAATACCAGTCAAAAGTTTGGACACGCCTTCTAATTCAGCGATTTCCTTTGTTTTTATTATCGGCCACATTATAGATTAATACTGAAAACACCTGTTGCTCTGATGACAGCTTTGCACACACATTTTTTCACTCAGATTCATGAGGAATCGACCTGGAATGGTGTTTAGTTAACAGGAGTTTCTTCATCAAGAGTTCATTAGTGGAGTTTCTCTCCTTCTTACTGTGTTTGGGATCATCAGTTGTGAGTCGGGTTGGTCCACAGTTAGTGATCCTGTTCCACTACAGTTCTACTCTAAGAACCACTTAAATAAGTAAAAAAACAACAGTCCATCATTACCTTATTACAATTTTTTTTGTTTACTGTATAATTCCATGTGTTCCTTCATCTTTTTGTTTGTTTTCAATATTAATCTACAATGTAAAAAATAATAAAAACAAAGAAAAAAAGCATTCCATGAGAAGGTGTGTCCAAACTTTTGACTGGTCATGTATATATATTTTTACTTTCTACTTTGTACATACAAATATCAGTTTTCCATCTTCCACCCTTTCCTTGACTGATGGAATTAAATTCTTGTCTAATAAATCACTCCATTCATGCTCCTTTTAATGTAATGTAATGGCTCAGTACTGTTTGCAGAGAAGCAACCCTGTATCATGATACTCCCACCTTCATACTTTACTGTAGGGATGGTGTTTTGACCTTGTAGTCTTTCATGGAACATAAGAAACTGAATTATTACACTTTTCTCATGTCTAACCAGAAAACATTGTTCTAAAATACATCTGATTTTTGTGAATGATTGTGTGAATATACATTACACACATGTACTTTACATAAATGTTATGAATTCATATTTTTTGTTCATGTTTTAAAAGTATAAAGACATTGTGCATTCATTGGTGATGTGTTAAATAACCAAAAAAAAAACATGTTTGAATGCTTACTCCCTTCACTGTATCATATGTGGTTTGAAATTATTTGAGCTAAACTCAAAAAACAAAACCTCAAGAAAGCTAAAAACCATTCCAATAGCAAACATCACCCCAAATAATTCCATTTGAATTGCCCTGCAACTTGACATATTTGAACAATTGTTTTCTTTGAAGGTCTAGGCAGACATGGAGGTTTACGTCTCAGCTAGTCTGCCCTCTGAGGATTTGTTTGAAGTGAGCTTGCTGACCTAAACATGAGGGATGTCCACGTGTCCCTGCCGTGTGTTTCTGTGAACATTTGTTGTTTTCTTTGGAACCTCTTGCAAGATGTTCTAAGCAAATGGTGTGGTCGAATACATGGACTGTTATACCACATTACATCTGAAAATTATATTCACAAAATTTATTCACAAAACAATAAGTCCTTTGGCAAAATTTCTCTTCTTCGTTCTCCATATTTTGACTGCAAGTGCAAAATATGTTGCCTGCACATCTCAATTTGGTCCATGTCCTTTATTTACAGAGGAGGTTAGTTGCTCTAAGATCCAAATCCCCAAAGACTCTTTTTAAAGAATGTAAGAAAACTTTAATTCCTTTAAAGGACTTTTTTATTATTACGTATGTGAAAACGTGACGCCACATAATGTGAAAGTTCTGTACCCTATAAAACTTGATTCTGAACTATTCTCTAACCTTTATTTTTAAACACGTAAGATATTTGGAAAGCTTTGGGGTAACTCACCTGAAGGCTTGTCTGTTGTGGATGGGCTGTGGGTGCCAGTGGGCATGGTGGGTAAAGGTGGCGGCATTGCCTTGGAGTTCTGATCACTCTGGATTTCGTTAGTGATCTGATTGTGGCGTGTGAAGGGTGGTGGGTGGAATGGCTTGGCAGGGGGTTGATGGGGTAAACGGGGTTGGGGGGGTTGATGATGGACAACAGGAGGTTGGTAGGGTCGGGCAGGCCGGGCCACCCCTCCTCCACCACCTCCACCACCTCCTCCAGCTCCTCCAGCTCCTCCAGCTCCTCTGTAGCCACCCCTGAGACAGTGTTCTTCCAGCTGTGCTATAAGCGCACTCTGGTTGTTGGAGAGAGCAGCCAGGTGCTGGTACTTGTGCTCAAGATCGCGGTATCGGGAAGAAAGCCGCTGCATCTCCGCCGTGTGGTTGAGCACACGATTCTCCAACTGCGACACCTCCAGCGCATTGTCCCGTTTACGGATGATCTCGTGCAGGAGCTGCATGTACAGCTGGGTCACCCGGGCATTCATGTTGCGCGACTCCTTGCGCAGAAGTTTCACTTCATTAACCACGCCGCCGTCCACCTCCACCAGCTGTTGCAGAGACTCAATTTGCCGCCGCTGCTTGTGGAGCTCACTGTTCAGCAGCTCCAGCTCCTGCTTGTTCACCCGGTTCTCTAGCAGAGCCTCTGGCTCTTTGCTGTTCACACAAATGGCGCCCGTGGTCTTCTGCTGAGGGACGATGAAGGTGTAGGAGCACTTGTCCCTTGGCAGGCCCTCGGCAGGGTCTGCAGAGCGCTTGCTTCGTCCAGCGTAAAGGAATTCTCGTTCCAGCACCTCATCTCTACTGTCAAACTCCTGAACTTCTCCAGACACTGTCAGATCTGGTCTTGTCAAGGTCAGGGTCAACAGCACTGGCAGCGAAAGCCTCATAGCGAGAACCAGCATGCCTGCTCTGTACATCTCGGCAGGATACCTCCTGTACAAAAGAAGGAGTTAGATTGAGAAGCACTTTAACAGGTGTTCGACTTGACCAAACCTGCCTGATATATGGGTATATTCTGAATGTATACAGACATCCGTCAGAGTGATATCATCTGTTTCTCTTCACATATCTCAGAATCTCATTTTCAGCTACACCTACCCAACCCAGAATTCGGAGGAGGATTGTAAACTAAGGGGAACTAAGGGGACTTTTTTCCTGGAATCAATGTAATAAGTTCTAGTTTTACCAATAGATACCTTTGTCTTTCATTGTTGCACTTTTGTCAGTCCACACTTTATAATGACTGTACAACAATGCAGCAGATAATTACATTGATAGACGTCCTGTATAGCTTCATCAACTTAAACCAATCAACTGTCAGACAATCCGAACTCCCTCATTCATGATTCTTGCAAATGGGCAAGGTTACAAACATACAATGGATTTTCCTCAGTTTCCTGACCCATGCATTGCAGAGATGCTATTTATGTCCATCTGAATAACTGGATCAAGGTTTTAAGCTCTCTGGATTTGAATGAACTATTTTGCAAATCATGTTATTGATTCACCCTGACATTAGGAAGCCCTGAGTTCTGAGGTACAGTGAAAGCTACAAAAGTGTTTTTTTATCCCTACATTTACAAACTACGTAATATCTAAACGTGTTCTGAACACAAAAAGCATTCACGAGCAAGTTAACAGTAAAACACGTAAAATGCCTCCAGACCTTTTGCACGAGGGTAAGATGTTATAACAGACCCACACGCTTTCTGTGAACCTTTGCTTCGGTTCTTTGTGAGTTTCTGCTGCTTGCGTTTAGGAAATTTGCCAAGCAATGACTGACCACCTCATTTATCCATTCACAACTGGCAAATGACAATCAAAGCAGCCAGTACTACACTGTTTATTGTTGAACTGAAACATTTGCAGATGTGGAGAGGAAGGAAAAAATGTAATATATTAATGATTTATGAACTGGCTGAGATTTTAATTAATGAGAAACCTTTGCTTACTAGCAAAAAATACACACAAGGAAAATTTATTAACAGAAGTTGTCGTCACTTACATGCGTCTCTTGCTGTTAGAACGAGATGTATTTTGGTTTGTGTGATGGCAGAAGCAGAAGCACACTTTTGTTCTCCTTAAGCTTTATTGTTATTATTCTTTTTATAGCCTAACATCGGTTGTAGTTGTGCATATATTCCGATTTTGTTAACTTTAAAATAATAAATTTTTGTGGAGATTCATCTTTGTAATATATGGCCTTAAGAAGTCTCTGATGTCATGGTGGTCGTCTCATAAACCGATTTCAAAAAGCTTCACTCTAAAGCTCAGGTCAGTTATATAAAAAGACGTGTGTCACTGTTTGTTTAATTGAAAATAAACAGCCTGTGAATGCGGCTTTGTGTTCAGCCATACTCAACCATAAATGGTTTGGTAAGAGTTTAGGTGGTTCAGTGATAAGACGCCGGGCTCTGAATGAAGAGAATCAGAAGGTTGTCGGCTCAAAATTGTGTTTAACACAATTTAACACTTTTTTGCATATAAAGCCAAAGTTTATGTGTCTTCAAACACTGGGTTTATTGCAAACACTTTGCGTTTTCTCATGGAAATGCATGTAGTTCTTTTTGAGATCTCGCTTGTCATTAACTTTGTTGTGGCTTTTAGCGTCTGGTTGCTAGGTTTCAGTCAAGTGATGCTTAATGGGACTGAAGTGCCATTATTTGGACGTCTTGTCAGTCATTGAACTCTCAGCCATTCCACAGGAACTCATTGTATTATTACTGGTGATGCTTATCTAGTGACTTACACACACACAGACAAAAAAAAGGGTGTTCAAGAAAGGTCTGGTTATCAGGTTACGCAAAATTCAAAGGTCTTAGGTCAAGTGGTCAGACGGCTTGAGGGAGCAGCAGGACGTTTCTATTTAGTCACTCAGTTACAGAAGGACAGAAATACAGCACCGTCAGCACAGAGTTTCCAAATGTGCAGCATTTAAGGTACTAACTCAATATAGGACTGTATTAAAAATACAAAAAATACAAAAAAAAAATTTAAATAAAAGTCACAGCAGTGAAGACGAAGAAGGCATTTAATTTCTGTATGTATAATTTAACAGAATTTTCCATGAATTACCCATAATGTAAAAGGGTTGGACTGGATCGTTAAGGGAAAATAATGAACGGAACCACAAACCCTCATAACATTCCATGCAGTAAAATGGAATTTCAGAAGGGGGGGGGGGGGGGGGTGTTCCATGGAACCAACACAGCAGATGTAAAATTTGGTTTTAAGGAGTTGTTCTTTTCCTGTGTAACGTGTTGGTGTTGGCCTCTGATCAGTTTCTTTTCTAAACAATTTCTGTTTACTGTTACGTTTTTCTTCTGTTGCACAGAAGGACTTTGAGATTACACTCTCGCTCACTGTCTCTTACTCACTCTCATTCTCTCCCTCTTTTTCTCTCTCTCTCTCTCTCTCTCTCTCTCTCTCTCTCTCTTTCTCTGTCCCTCTCCCTCTCTCTCTCTGTCTCTTTTTCTCTCTCTCTCTCTCTCTCACACACTCTCTCTCATTATCTCCTTCATTCTCTCTCTCTCTCTCTCTCT